>MDKI01184076.1:0-13376 GCA_005239505.1 Nicotiana paniculata | reverse complement strand
CATTAATATTTATAGCAAAATGGTATAGAATTTGGGTGTGGTCAAAAAATAGTTGTTCACAGAGCCGATCTCAGATTTTGGGCTATATTTTAGTAGTTCTCTTGTGGAATTGATCCTTTTAGCCTAAATTGACTATCTCGTACTGTTTTTGGCTAGATTCTGGGCATTTGGAGGCCGCTTCGAGAGGCAATGGAATTTCGAAGTAAAATTTCTATGTTGTTAAGGTAAGTAACAGTCTTAAATCTGGTTTTGAGGGTATGAAACCCCGAGAATTGGTATGATGTGAATATTTGGAGGTGACGCACATGCTAGGTGACGGGCGTGTGAGGGTTCACCGTGAGGGGTTGAGACTTGGTCCGTCCCGTGAGACTATAAAGTCGAATAGCCCATTGTTATTACCTGCTTTTCCCTGTATTTGAGCAATTAACTGCCTTTCATATTAGAAATCATGCTTAGGCTATATGATATCACTGTTGGGACCCGCAGCGGTCGTATACTTGTTGAATTGTCTACTAATTGTTGTCTTGTATTCAGTCACAGTCTTACTTATGTGTTATATCTCTGTTCCCTCTCATTTCCTATTGATACTTGTTGTACTCTCTGTTTGGGCTGATTATTATGATATTCTGTAAGCCCGAGAGGTTGGAGAGGTTAGTGACTAAGATAGGGCCTGAGTGCCGAGTTGTGAGCTAAGTGAAATATATGGATCGGGTTGCACGCCGCAACAAGCCTTATCGCTATCCTTATGTATATGGATAGAGTTGCACGCCGCAACAAGCCTTCGGGCTATAAATATTTATGTATATGGATTGGGTTGCACGCCGCAACAAGCCTTAGGGCTAATTATATATTTTATGGATCGGGTTGCACGCCGCAACAAGCTTGGATCAGGCTGCACGCTTCAGTAATATGGCGCTTGGGCTGAAGGAGCCCATCGGAGTCTGTACACCCCCAGTGAGCGCAGGTACCTATTGAGAGTGAGTATTGAGGGCTGAGAGCGAGTGTATAAGCTGTTGAGATGAGTTGATTGTATGTTTCCTTGAGAGGGTGCACTTGCTTTTAATTATTGTAGCACTTTGTTGTTATCTGTTGTTGTTGTAAAATTTCTGGAAGATTTATATCTGGTTTACTTGAGCTCGAACTTATTTGACTTAAACTACCGGATTTGAAAGCATGTTCACTCTTTACTAAAAAACTTCTTAAATAAACTGTATTTCATAGCCTCGTCACTGCTTCTCAGTTCCTTATTTAATTCTGTTACTTGCTGAGCTGGTTGTACTCATGCTACACCCTGCACTTCATGTGCAGATCCAGGTGTGTATGGTTCCGGCGGTCGTTAAGTTCGTGCGCGAGCTGATTATCGAAACTTACGAGGTAGTTGCCGGCATCCGTAGTCCTTGCTTCTCCTTTCGTTTTTATCTTTTCTCTCGTGTATTGACATTTGGCACTGACTGTAGTAGACTTTGTTTCTAGACTGCTTGTTAGATGCTCATGCATTAGTGACACCCAGATATCGGCTTATTATTCCGCACTTGTGTTTTGGATTTTTACACTGTTGCTATGTAAAACTCCGGTTAATTTTATCGCGTTAACTTACTTCTGTCATATATTGAAAGCATATTGTGAATGTCGGCTTGCCTAGTTCCACGAGAAGCATCATCATGACAGATTAGGTATTTGGTCGTGACAGAACTTTTGATTGTTTTGCTATAAGTATGAGTTATTATTTTGCTTTCTGATTATTTATGAGTTATTATTTTGCTTCTTGACTATTTTCTGGATATAATGACACCGACGAGAATGGTGCCTAAAAAGAAAAATAGAATTATAACTAGAATATTTGAAAAATGTTTAATCATTTTCATGTAGTGTTTTTTAAGTAATATCCAATGATTATTTATATTTATTGAAAATATTTAAATTTTAAGACTATTTATATATGATTCAAATAACTCAAATATTTAATATGGTGAGTGCCCTCGCATCCGTACGGGTGCATTAGTCGGGCATAATAGCGATTCAGTACACTATTTTGATCATTAAAATGAACTAATAAATGACGTCAATTACTTTTACGTGAATATTGCTAGTCATCTTTCTATACTTAATTGGAAGTTTCTACTTTCCTTTAATTTCCCTCTTATACTTTTAAACAACTCTACTTCAAACTACACTTCTTGACTTTAGTACCATATTTTATTTATTTCAAGCCATTGCAATCAATTTAGAGCTCATTTGGATGGGTTTATTTTAAGTGCTTTTAAGTCAAAATAGCTTTTAAGTCATTTTATAGTATTTGGATAGAGTAAAAAAGTGCTTTTAAGCACTTGTTTTAAAGCCAAAATGATAAAAATAAGCCAAAAGCCAAAAGTTAGAATTTCTAACTTATGGCTTTTGGCTTAAAAATCACATACAACAAGCTCATCCAAACGGGCTCTTAGTTGGTAATCAATTTCTAGGTCGCATGAGTTTTTAGCAGGAATGGCACCTGGTAGTCTTTTCAAGTTATGGTTATCTTATAGCCTGTTTGGTCGAGCTTCAAAATTAATTTATTTTGAAAAGTATTTTTTCTCATAAATATTTTTCTTAAAAGTATCTTTGGCGAGAAACAATTTGTGGTTGGTTAATTAATTTGAAAAGCACTTCCGAACATTAATTAGTATTTTGTCAAACTTTTAAAAGTGCTTCTAAGTGTATTTTTCTCGAAAGTGCTTTTGGAGAGAAACTACTTTTTTCTGCTTCTACTCAAAAACATATTTTTTTTTCTTTTAAAAACTTGCAAACACTTCAACTTTGAAAAAAAAACACATTTTTTAGAAAAAAAATATTTTTAACTTTGAACAAGCTTGGCCAAACATGCTACTAAATTCATTGAAAATGTTTGTTATGTTTTAAACCCCAGTCCTAAAACTAAAGTGGCTACTAGTGCACTTAAACGAACATAAAGGGTGTGTTTGGTACGAATATTTTTCAATTTTTTCATGTTTGGTTGGTTTAAATGTTTTGAAAAATATTTTCTTAATGAAAATATTTTCCTTATCAAGAGAAAGAAAAACATTTCCCAAAACTCTTTCTCAACCTTCCCCACCCTCACCTACCCACCCCACACCCATCCACCTAACCCCACCTCACTCCCTCTCTTCAAAAAGACTTTTTTTAAGTCACCATCCACCCTATTACCCACCTCCCCAAAAAAAGTTTTTGTTGTAATTTCATATTTCTATTTTTCGTTTTTTCTGCACCACCCCCTCTCCCCTCCACCCCCCACACAAATTTCTTTTTAACTTTTTCTTTTTGTAATTTCAAATTTTTGTTTTTTTGTTTTTCTACCCCCCCTCCCCCCTTCCAAGAAAAAATATTTTTTTAATATATTTTCAGTTTTAGTTTTTTCATCTTTCGGTTTAACAGGTTCGAAATTTTACAAGTTCCAAAGTTATGAGTTCGGAGGTTTATGTGTTTGGAAGTTTACGGGTTTAAAAATTATAAAGTTTATGGGTTTGAAATTTCGTGGTTTCGAAAGTGTAGCAGTTCGAAAATTTATGAAATTTGTGAGGATGGAAGGTTGTTGGTTCGAAAGTTTATGGCTTCACTTTATTGTATCTAAATTATTTATGAATACTCTTGAGAAATTATTTTCCTTAATTTGCGTACCAAACATCAGAAAATGAATAAGATTACTATTTATTTTTCAAGAAAACATTTTCTTGGAAAACATTCTTCATTATACATGTTGGGATATATACTATTAACCATGAGTTTGGTTTGGATATAGTATTTATTATGGAACAATTGTTTATTCAATTTTAATAAAGTTTTAAATAGATCATATATTCGTCTGTGTCCTTTACTTATATAGTAGATGATTTAGTGTATAGAGTTTAGCTTATACACGGAAGATTAAATCATCGGTTCTTATAAGTATAAAGTTTGAGTTCACAATCTAATGATGGAATTGGACAAACCATCATGGATGATTGTAGCACAAGATTAAATATAATTTATCTTGATTATGGGAATGGTTTAATTCCAACTTCTTGTGCTAATACATTTTGTATGTATTGAACGGACCAAGTGGAGATAAGTATTTTATACTGACTTAATAAAATAAACTATCTAGCCATTAAATGTACTTATACAGGGGGAATTGGATCTATAATCAAAATGATTTACAAACACTAATCCTAAACTTCTATAATCAGCTGTTTATGACTCAAGAGCTGCAATCCACAAATATTAACACAATTTGGAATCCTTATGCAATCAATCATACTGATAGTGCTCAACTAGAAGAAACGCTTAGACTTCATGAAATTATTGAGGCTCTCCGCAGCTTTAAACCTCATAAGGCATCAGGACCCGACGGATTACACCCTTTCTTTTATCAAAAATATTGGAACCAAGCAGGATCAAAGGTAGCCCACTTTTGCTTCAAAATATTTCACGCAAAAGAAATACCTACTGACTTAAATAAAACTCTTATTTGCTTAATCCATAAAACAAAACGCCCAACGATCATTCAACAATTTAGACCTTTGTAATACCTTATATAAAATCATCACTAAGATAACTGTTAACAGGCTAAAGCAAATTATTAGTAAAATCGTAGGACCTACCCAAACTAGCTTCCAGCAAGGCAAGTGAGCCTCTGACAACGCCATAATTGTTCAGGAAGCTTTACATTACTTAGCAAAGAAAAAAGGAAATCTTCCTTCATGCTTCTCAAACTTGATCTAGAAAAGGTATTTGATCGCCTTGAATGGTCTTTTATAAAGAAAACACTAATCTATTTTCAATTTCCCATATCTCTCATTAATCTCATAATGTCTTGTATAACCACTCTAATTATCTCCATTATACTCAACGGTTCCACCACTCCTTACTTTCAACCCACAAGAGGTATACGACAAGGGGACCGTTATCTCCTTACTTATGCATATTATGCATGGAAATACTATCACGCTCCATCAACACTGTTGCTGACCACCTCCAATGGAAACAATTACAACTGTCATCAACGGGACCAGAACTCT
This sequence comes from Nicotiana paniculata, assembly GCA_005239505.1. Classification (NCBI taxonomy): domain Eukaryota; kingdom Viridiplantae; phylum Streptophyta; class Magnoliopsida; order Solanales; family Solanaceae; genus Nicotiana; species Nicotiana paniculata. Next base: position 8,346 of record MDKI01184076.1, on the reverse strand, counting down.
CACACCTTTTCTTTGAGGATGACATTATTATACTCTCAAAAACATCCACCATTAGTTGTCACACAATCATGATGTTTTAAACAGCTTCTGTCAACAATCCGGTCAGAAAATAAAATTTGAAAAATCTAAAGTGTTCTTTTCAAAAAATTGCATCTCCTATGATAGGGCCTTTGTTACTAGTTCATTCAATATAAAAGAGGGCAACTCCTTTTGAAAGTATTTAGGTTTTCCTATGTTTCACAATAGGCCTAAACATGCAGACTTCCAATTCTTACTCGATAATTTTAAAAACAAACTGGCAGGTTGAAAACCAATTTTCTTACTCTATCAGGTCGGGCCACTCTAATTAAATCTACTCTCAACTCGTTACCCAATCATATTATGCAATACATCCGGATACCAACCACTATCATAAACAAAATGGAACAATACCAAAAGAACTTTATGTAGGGGACTACATCAACTAGAAAGAAACTACACCTCTTTCATTGGAAAGAGGTCACCACCCCAATAGAGAGAGGAGGCTTAGGCATTAGGAAACTTAAGTAGAAAAATATGGCTTTTCTATCCGGCCTTGCATGGAGAGCTCTTAACAACCCACAGGCAATGTGGGTCCAGATTTTAATGAAAAAATACTTATACATGCCATAAATTTGTACTCAATCCTCCATTTGGTCTAATATTATCCATGGATGGAACACATGCCAATTAGGGCTCCAGTGGAAATTAGGACGTGGACATCATATTAAATTCTGGAATGACCCTTGGATAAAGGTAGGAACAAAAGTGCGTAGTCTCATTCAAGGACCATTACCTGAAGGTCATGACACCCTTACCATCTCCATCATCTTAAGTGACACAGAGTGGTATTGGGGTCGAATTCCTTTTGAACTACCTCAGCCTCTGATAGACCAAACTAAATCGTTCTATACATCTAAGTTTAGTATCACTGAAGATAACCTCTATTGGAATCTTACCAACTCAGGATGCTTCACTGTACAATCCATGTATAACGCTTTGGAAAATTATACACCAACTTCCACCACTCCAAATATAACGTATGCATGGATATGAAAATTACATGTCCCACCTAAAATTCAATCCTTCATTTGGTTGCTCCATAATATATTACCCACTAAAGAATATCTTCGGAAAATTACACTAACACAGGATGCTACATGCAACTACTGCACCCAACACGATGAGACCATCCCTCACATTTTCTATTCCTGCCTAAACGCCCAATCATTCTGGCATGAACTAGGTATTTTACATCACATCAATACCATTTCTCAAAATGCAAATATAAGTGTATCACTACATAAAATCCTCAGCTATAAAAGCTTACAACTTCAACACGATATAAACCCACGCACTTACTTACCTTTCTGTCTTTGGCATCTTTGGCTTACTCGAAATAGGAATTTATTTTCATCCACAAAAGATATTGCTCGCGTTCAATGGGTGAATCAACGAGCAATTGAATATACTTACCTAGCTGCTCGTGGTTCCAAACGTCATAAACAAAGAGCCATAAGCACAAGGTGGATTTCACCAACAGGAGATGGCTACAAGCTAAATACTGATGGAGCATACTCCTCAACCACGGCTGGACTTGGTGGGTTAATTAGAACTTCTACCGGTGACTGGGTGGTTGGCTTCGCAGGTCTCATACAAACCAACTCTCCGCTGGAAGCAGAATTGCACGCTCTCAATTATGGCCTTCAATTGGCAATACATCGTGCTCTCACCCTAATTGAAGTGAAAGTAGATGCACAAGAGATAGTTAGGCTATTAGATACACACTCTTCACCATTTGAAAATCTTCTGAATGATTGCAGGTACCTCCTGGATCGGCTAGGTAGACCTCCAGTCAGACATGTGTACAGAAAGACCAATAGAGTGGCTGATCTTTTAGCTAAGAAAGGGGAAAAGATGGCCAGTAAACTCCATGCACACTGTTTTTGAGGACGTCCCCTATTTTGCTGAACACTTTTTGGTTGAGGATAAGCTAACAACAACAATACAAACTCAACGATCAAATGCTCCCATGCAGGCTAATATGGCTCCTACGCAGCATACTATGACGCAGCTTAATACTAGTACCTTAGATGGTTATGATATAGATGCTACTACATCCTCTATAGTTTGTTGTAACAACATAAGAACTAGTACTACAATGGACACTGTAAGCCACCCCTCTGTACACAATATGTAAGTTTCTATAATATATTATCTTTTCTACCCCAAAAAAATATCACGTTGTCGACAGCATCCAAAATTGGAAATAGAAATTAAAAAAACATTACAAACTTGCACTACTTCAGTACAAAATAAATTAAATTGGCAAAATCTTAAGTTGCATATTAGCTTAGTGGGGCATTTAGTTTTTCTTTCTTCCTATCTTTGACAGAACACCACGTCTTGTCGTGTCTTTGCTTCTAGCGATTCCATGGTTGATATGTTGATATAAAGCTTACTTTGTCAATAATTAACCCATGTGTTAATCATGTCTTCATTATTGGAATTAGATGCTAAAGCACTATTTACATAGATATGTGATTCATGATTTTAATTTATTTTTTTTGACAAATCCAATGAATCAAATCTTTTAGTAGATGACTAGACTGACTGATTGTTGTCTTTTGGATAAGAGTTAAGATCATCCATTCCTTTTATTGAGAGGTAAAAGCACTATATGTTGAATTCATTTAACTTCTTTATGTATTTATTTATTTTTTATTTTTTTGAATTCCTTAAATAAAAATCTTACTTCCGTTGTTGGTAGGATGTGTTGAAGAGTAGATATAGATTTCGTCTCACCCCGAACTATAGCTGGGCGTAACACGACACTCGATACCTAATTATATTTGACCGAGCAAGCCGACTGGATGGTTGGATCAACATGTGGTATAACTGTAAGATGAATATAAACATGCTACATAATGACTTACTAAAGAGTCTGACTGAAATATCATAAAATGCAAAAAATACTGAAAAGTCTGCAAGTATAAACGAGTAGCCAACAAGGTTAACACATAAAAGACTGCTAACATCTGTCTGACTGGACTATAGTCTATGAAGCTTCTAAAGAATACTGAAATGCTAATTGTTTACCTGGAGAATGTCCTCCGCATATCTTATTACCTTAAATACTATAAAGGCTGGAAAAAAAAGAGATAATACCCCAAAAGACTGGGGCTCACTAATAGCTGATATGAGATGCCCTAGAAGGTAAGATCATCAACCTTTAAATCATGACCTACATCGCAAGATGCAGGATCCGGTAAAAAGGGACGTCAGTGCATTGTATTGTACTGGTATGTAGAACAACTGAAAGAAAGAACTGCAAATACTAAAACTGAAACTGAAATAATAACTGATAACTGAGGATTGATAAGGAAGTAAGGATATGAATACTTCCTCTTCTGAATGATGAACCACCTGTTTGTCTGAATATTAAATTGCAGCCTCAGGTCCAATATATATGTGCACAAACTGCAATCTCGGACCCAAGTATACATATACATAACTGCAGCCTCAGGCCCAAAGATGCATAAAGCATAAACTGTTCAAGCCCAAAGATGCATAAAGCATAAACTGCTGCCTCAGATCCAAATACTGCTTATAGCCATAAGAATGAGACGTGGGGAGAATCATAAACATTTTCAAACGTAGAGAGTTAGCCCCCATTTACCTTGACGTTGGGATTTTTAAGCATATCACAATGGTTGTCTCCTCTTTAACAGGTAATCAATGGAAATATATATTAAGTGAAACCAATATTAGCACTAAGACTCATGTTTTGGTAACTTAGGAATTTTATCAAACACCTTATGGGCGTAAAGCCCCATAGCTCTTATTAATGGAGTTTCTGTGCCCAACAATCGATTCTCTTGCTCCTAGTTAATTCTAAAATCTCAAATTGTTATAATCAACATCATTCTTCATCACCCATAAGATAAAACAACAATCTTAATCAATAATCAACAACCCAAATCTATAACCGTTCATGCTTTTAATTTATGTCAAACCCATCAACTCATATCTCATGAACTAGAGTCTATAATCATTAATCCAATATTATAATCAAGTGGAGGGTGAAGATATTACCTTTTTGATGTTCAATCCTATTGACTTCGAGTTGTACAGTTTCTTTTCTCAGAATGATGTCTCAATCGAATATCTAACGATTTGAAGATTTTACCCATTTTAATAAGGTGTTGAAGAATCGAAATTAACTTAGAATCACTATTAGAACTCACCTTGGATGGTGAAGGGACCTTGGGGGAGGTTAGGTTCTTGAGAATTTCTCTTTCTAGAGCAAGTTTTTATATTTTGGGGTGTGGAGAACGAAGTAGGACTTTCAAAACGACCCCCGAGTGCGCTCCCGTGCAGCTGAAGGCCCAAAAATACGCAGCAAGGGTGGAGCACTGCCACAAGTATGCGGCGCACGTGACCATCTGAGCGCGCACCTGGGCGCGTATACTGTGCATTGTCCAGTAAAATACACATAAACTTTTTCACAGAGATCCGTTCAGGCTCCACAATATATCATTTGAAAGGTATTTCAAAGGGTTACAACTTTCATGTGTTGCTTTTTCCCAAATTCCTTACCGAGTGTGACAAAATCCTACTGGAAGACAGAAAACTTAGTTGATTTTATCGAGTGCACCTCACTCTCCGTCTTGATTCTAAAATAATTATTTTCATCTATATTCATCTCGATAGGACTTCACATACTTAAAATATAACATTAATACTTATTTAACACGTTCACACCTAAGCCGAATTTACGGAGTATTACAGATTCTTGTTGGTAAAACGTCCCACTTATGTCGCTAATAAGTTGATTTATCTTTGTCATCTTTTATCCCTTTTTTCGTATATATCTGAAGATAGTATTTAAGATTCTAGTACGTACTTATATCTTCAAAGTACAAAAAAAATTCAAATTTGACTTTTATTATTGAATATGCCGTTAATAAGCAGAAATCTTTGGTAGGATGAAGTGTGTCTCCTTCTATGAATTCTACGACACCTGATTCTAGATTAATCGAATCAATCAACATCTATATTATATAATTACCCAAAAAAGTCAATATGAGGAACATATACATAGTGACCTTTGAAGGTGTATACGGTTAAAATCAAGCACGCCTGATTTTATGGGCTCGAGGGTCTGCTTCGAGGTTAAGTTTATATCGAAGTGAGTTCGGGTTCAAAGAACACGAAGACCGAAGGATCACGATCGGGCTAGAACGACATTGAATAACGGAATAACGAGATATCCGCAATCAATCACAAATTTCGGTAGGAATCTCGAGATTGACAAAACCTTAACGGTTATCAATATCAATCGTGCATTTTGTTTCCAAAATTAGAATTATACCTTATTTAGGATTCATCTACTATATAAAGAGGAACTCTGTTCCTTTGTAACCATGATATGAATCACGCACGCAATTACGGAGAAATAATAATCATTTTGCTCTTTTACTCGCTTATAATTCTCTATTGTCCTTATTGTTCTTGTTGCTCTTAACGCTTGATCTCGAGCCTATTCTGAATCGAGGTCGATAGTTCGCAAACAACACTGGTTTTTAATTCACTTGTTTATTCAGTCGTTTATTAATTGGCATTGAATCAGATCATGTATCCTTATAATTATATTACAAGTTTAATTGTTACTTGTATTTCGAGGCAAACAGAAAAAGGGGAAAGTATCAATATGGAACACATGAAACATGTGTTCATGGTTTTTTATTAATCCCTATTTGGAACGTTAATATAATGACTTTCCTTTTTAAGGGCTAAACATTGATGATTACTGAGTTGACAAAATTCCAAACTTTGACTAATTGAGTGGAGAATTTCATGATTTGGGCGAACAAGCTAGAGGAATTTTCAACTTTCCAACAATATATTGGTGGAAGACAAATTATGCTCCCAACAAAAGTCAACAAATATTGTATTAGGCACCGTAGCTCTTAGCTTAATTAATCATTGCTCATTCCTATTAAATATGTAAATAATATTTTAATATAAAACGAAAGTGGTTTTATCTTTTTGAGCTCTACCTAGCTTAGCTAGTCTTTGGATGTGATTACGCCACTCACCCTTCTCAACCACAATTTATCTTCCTAGTTAGCAAGTGGTTTTTAATATAAAAAGAAAGTGGTTTTATCCCCTGATTTCTTACCGTATTTCGTTTTCATATCTTTTGAAGGAAGGATAACATATTTTACCATAGTTAATTTTATCTTTTACAAAAAGAAAAATATAATTCTTTCATATTTGGCTAGTCCTTTTCCTTGGAGGAAAATGTTTTGACTTCTATAAATTAAGGATCATTATTTCTCATTCAATAACATCCATAACGTAGCCATAAGGGGTTTGAGAGTCTTGTTTGGGGGAGGGAAGAGGAATTTCGGGACAAGTATTAGCCTGCTACTTGTGTTTGCCTCTTTGTGAGGCTATTCTGTCGATATATTGTACTCTCTTTATATAGTGGATTGCTCATCTTCGCATGTTGACGTAGGTCAATTGACCGGATCACGTTAAGTGTCTGTATCTCTTTTGGTATGTTTCTCTTTTATTGTCTAATGTATCGTCGTTTAAGATTTACTTTGTTAGCTTCTACACGATACCTGATTATTTTGATCCTGATAATTCATTTCTTGCCATTTGTTGGCAGTTTTCCTTCGAAAAATAATAAATTTCGGGCCTGTTTCCCTTTTTATTTTTTGGGGGAAACAACTACGATTGGCGAAGACGTAGGGTGATCAATCAACATTATCCCCTAATAATATATTACAGTATCTATACTATATGAAAAGCACGAAGGTCCTTAGTAAAATGTTACATTTTTCACCCCATATTGTCATTTCGTGATTCTCCTAATATTTAATTAGGCCAGTAAAATCAAATTAAATTTAGTTTATTAAAATTTTAATTATTAAAAATAAAAGATTTTCTCATTCTAACAAAAGAGAGATAGAGAAATTTAAAAACTTACCTAACGTTAATTAGGTAAACATGCAAACTCGAACAATTCTAATTTACTGATTTTTAACATAAACAAGGACCAAAGTTAATAGAATTTCTTTAATTAACTATAAAACTCTAACAATTTATGAAGATTAAAGTGGCCAATCTCTTATTTAATTTAAATAAGGTTAAACTGATTCTCTAATATCGGTACAGCATCATCTTCCCTTTGCAAATAAAAATAGTAAAACATGTACAAGTTTAGGACCAAAATAATATATTTTGGCTTCAAAATTAAATACCACTCATGGGAATTGAAAACTATTTCTTAATTAGTTTTATCATATTTCTTAATTCATGGGAATTGAAAATTATATATTATTCTATAAACTATTGTCATTGTTTGTCTGTTATTTTGTAAATATTTCTTTAAGGTCACCAAAAGATGGTTCTTGCTATTAAAGAATGCTCGATCAAGCGCCATAAAAGTTTGACTTTGATAGCAAAAGATATATGACCACCAAAATCAATTTGTATGTTACATTAACGGGTGATTTTTTAAAAGTTTCATTTATCTTTTTGTGTTGCTAGAGGAAGTAACTTATTGTATTTATGTTCTGCTTTTAATTTAACATTAGTTTTAAGAGTAACTTTTTTCTCGGTTGGAAAGGTGAAACTAGAATCTCAATGCCATAAGTTTACTCTTTTGGGGATGGCAGACAGAATTGATAAAAACTTAAAAATGATTGAATTTTGAAAAATTGTTACTTGCATGTTGCTTTGTAAAAGTCTAGGTTATGGTTGTTCCTAGGGGTGGGCATATTTCGGTCAGAACAGAAGAAATCGACCGAACATAAATTATTTTTATTTTGGTTTAGGTTATTTGGTTTTTTCGGTCGGTTTCAGTTTAAAATTTTAAAATTTTAGTTTTTCGATTATTAATTTATTTGGTTAGGTTAACCGAAAAATAGAATTATTAGCATATATGTTCTTTAAGTTACAGACTAAGCCCATAGGTAATGAATTAGTGAGAAATTTTCAAAAACCACTATGTTTTAGTGATTATTAGTTTGCTATAACTACCATTTACTAAAGAGTTTTTTACACGCTTGATTATTTTTTAACTATTATTTAAAAAAATAGCATCATTTATTAATTTTTTCATAAAGAGCATTTTTTTTTATTATTAGCATATTATAAAACTTAGGCTCAACATTTAATAAGTTAACTGACTCATTAATCACGGTAAGTAATTTTTTTGTCCATCTCCATTCTCCCTTTCTAACATTCATTTTCTTCACTCCATTTTTGAAAATCTGATGCATATGTGAATGCCACCTAAATTCAAGATGTATT
>ML347007.1:0-47795 GCA_005239505.1 Nicotiana paniculata | reverse complement strand
TATATATATATATATATATATATATATATATATATATATATTCGGAGGAAGTATATTTCAAAGTAATTTTCTATTTGAAATGAATATATTCTATAACTTTTAATATAAACTAGCGGGGTGAAGGTTTACACTCGAAGACTTGACCAAATTATTTGGTGTTGTTGGCTAAGGCCTGATGTGGAAACTATTGCAGTGCTGAATTATTACTTGTTCTTACTGTATTGTTGTTTCCGGTTTTCGGGTTGTGTTCCCATCCATTCTTCTGTGTATGATGTTCCGTTGTTAATGGTTGTATTCCTTCCCAATGTATTTGTTATGTTGCTAATTGTGTTGCGTAGTCTTTAGATAGATGTCATGTTCTGTCATTCCTATATTTATGCCTGTTTAATTTATTAGACCAGTGGGTGTCCTGACTAGTCCTCGTCACTACTTCACCGATGTTAGTCTTGATACTTACTGGGCACCGTTGTGGAGTGCTCATTCTACACTTCTGCACATTTTTGTGCAGATTCCAGGTTTTGCATAGCCGGCCGGTCAATAGTTAGCAGCACGGTTGCTGTTGTGGAGACTCAAGGTAAATCGCTACAACGTTCGCAGGTTTCAGAGTCACCGTCTCATATTTTGTTCATACACTGTTGTACTTATTTTTGAACAGTGGTAATTAGAATTTTTAGTGTAAATTCTTTAAAGCTTATGAATTGTACTCACTAGGTTTTGGGAAGATGTGCAATGTATAGAGATTTATTTCAAAAGGCATCTAAAAGTTTTGTAATTATGAGTAATGTTTATTTAATATTAGGCTTACCTAGTCCTTAAGACTAGGTGCCGTCACTATACCCAACGGAGGGAAATTTGGGTCGTGACAAGTTGGTTTCATAGCCCTAGGTTCATAGGTGCTACGAGTCATAAGCGAGTTCAGTAGAGTCTTGCGGATCAGACTGGAGACGTCTGTACTTATCTTCGAGACGCTACGAAACTATTAGGACAATTTCACTTCCTTCAATCCCATCGTGCGAGTTCCTTGATCTTGAAATTTGAAATTTATCGCTCAATTCTCTCACCGATGGTGAGGATACAAGCTACGGTTCATGATGATGTTACCCCGAAAATGGATGTCCCTAGGGGTAGAGGCAGAAGCCGACGAGGAGCATGAACCGCAGTTAGGACACCTACCAGAGCAGCCGTTGAGGAGTCGCCAGAAGTTCCAGTTGGGGAACAGGCACCAGAGGCGCCTGTTGTTATCCACGGACTTCAGGAGACCTTGGCATAGTTCCTGAGTATAATTGGTACATTGACTCAGGCGGGGTTGATTCCAGGTGCACCAGCTACTTCCCAGATCGGGAAAGGAGCTCAGACCCCCGCCACCTACACTCCAGAGCAGCGAGATCATGTTGGCCAGGTTCCAGTTGTCATGACAGCACATCATGTGGTTCCAGTTCAGCTCATGGTCAGAGCAACATCATCCGAGGAAGGGCAACTTAGATTTTCAAGGTTCAAGAGATATAACCCTCCTACGTTCAGCGGTTTGGCTTCGGAGAGTGTGCAGGATTTTCTTGGGGAGTTCCATAGCATCCTCCGCACTATGGGTATGGCCGAGACGAGTGGGGGTTATTTTACTATGTTCCACCTTGAGGGAGCAGTTTATCAGTGGTGGCGGGCATATGAGACGGGTAGCCCGGCCGATGTAGCTTCACTTACAAGGGTTCAGTTTTCAGAGATGTTTTTGAGAAATTTTTCACCTCAGTCCCTCCGAGAGGCATGGCATGTGAAGTTTGAGCAATTGTGTCAGTGCACTATGTTAGTATTAGAGTATGTCGTCAGATTAGTGAGTTGGCGAGCTATGAACCTCACTTGGTTGCTACAGTCAGTAGATTTAGGTAGGGGCTTATGCATGATATTCGGTTCAGCATAACTCGAGAGTTGGAGTCAGATGTCTCATTCCAGCAAGTGGTAGGGATCGCTCGCCGGTTAGAGGGTATGTGAGACCGGGAGCGAGAGTACAGACGAGATCAGAGAGAGAGTATAGAGAGGTGAGGAGGTCTACTGGTCCTTATTATGGAGGCAGGGTATGACACGGTAGAGGTTTTTTGGGTCAGCCAGTTCAGTTGGCATTACCGATTTCGCATGGGGTTTCAGGTACTCATGGGTCTCAGAGTACTCGTGTTTCATAGTTTCCACATCCACGTCAGCAAAGAGGTTGTTTTGAGTGTGGAGATATCAGCCACATGGTGAGAGATTGTCCTAGGCTCCGGGAAGATGTGTCACAACAGGGTATTCAGGTGAGTAGAGGGCGCCTAAGAGGGGGAGGCCCGACTCGTTGATGCGTTTCGTATAGTATGCTGGAGGCTGTTGTGCCAGATATTATCATACATGTATGTTTTGATCCGTTACAGAGGGGCACCATTTGTATTCCATTATAGCTCTGCTGGTTGGGACGAGTTCCCTTAGTTGTTGTTCCATTTAGGAGTGAGTTTCATACTTTGCACTCTTTTTATCATGTCTGCTCATGCTGGGAGATTCTAAAAGTGGTAGCACGTGTCTATCATTATTTTCATTCATCATTTAAAGTGGTGAGACTAGAAGTGAGTTCTTGTTATCGTCATGGTAGACTTAATGTGATTTTCCTAAGTATTTTGTTCACGAGCTGTGATTTGATACTCTATCGAGATATGGGTTAAGTGAGCGTTATGATTTTATTAGCCGAGATGAGTTAGTGGGAGATTTCAATTGGTATGATATATATTTGGTATGTGATTTAGAGTTGAGGGCGATACCCTCGTGATCTCTTGTGATTCGATATGTTGAATCCGGGCTGAGTACACCGCTGTAAGTTATATCAGGATGGGATCCTTGTGATTTGTTCATGTGCTTTAATTCTTTCCTTGTTATATTGTTATGTAGGTTAGTATTTATAGAGGGTTTTTCCTGTCGGGCTTGTTTGATAGTTTCCTTATGTGCTTCTCTTTTCATATTCAGTCATTTTCGTTCTGTGCTTCTTGAGTTTGAACTTGCGGGGTGCGTGCCCGGTGATCTTAATTGTGGCTTTGGTGGTTCGGGTGTCTAATTATGAGATCTTTGTGTTTATTGCATCATTATCAGTGTTATGAGAGGTTGAGTCGGATTTCCTTCAAATACGAAGTAAATTACCAGTGCTGAGTCGATTTCGGGCAGCTATTGTGATCAGAAGTCTTATTATGGGCCTATGTGTGATGTGTCATATTGTGTGGTCGTACCCTGTGGGTGAAACCATGAGTTTATGCAGTTTGTTGAGGCTGATGCCGTATATGGATTTAGAATCGGGTCTTTTGGAAATGAGTAGAAGGTGAGGAATTGAGGTATGAGGCTTATCGGTGTTGGTAGGAAGGCTAAATCGCAGTTGTTATGGTGTCGTCAGTCTTATGTGGATTGGGGTGACGTGGGATCACTCGTGTGTGTGTGTCGTAAGTGTGCATTCAGTGATTGGATGAGTTCGAGGCAAATCTTGAAACGTTCGAGGACGATCGTTTGCTTTAAGAGGGGGAGAATGTAATGACCCGACCGGTCGTTTTGAGAATTTAAGCTCCATTCGCTGGCATAAGGTCTTGAGAAGATTAGTATTATGTATATCGACTTGTGTTCATGGTTGGATTCAATTACCGGATGATCCAGAGTCGAATTGGAAGAAGGATTTCAGTTTTGGAAGCTTAAGCGGTGGAATTTGACCGAAATTTTGACTTTTGTGTAAATGACCCCGAAATGAGTTTTAGGTAATGTCAACAGCTACGTATGGTGATTTTGGACATAGGCGCGCGTCCGAAATTGGGTTTAGAGGTCTGTAGAGTAATTTCAGGCAATTCGGCGAAGGTTGGAAAATTTAAAGTTTGGGAAAAATGGAGAAGTTTGACCATAGTTGACTTTTTGGGATATCGGGTTTCGAATGTGATTCCGAGAGTTGGAGTAGCTCCGGGATGTCAATTGGGACTTGTCTACAAAACTTTACGTCATTCCGAGTTGAATTGATAGGTTTCGGCACGAGTTTAGAAGTTTGAAGATTTGAAAGTTCATAAGTTCGAATTATAGTGTGATTCGTCATTTTGGCATTGTTTGATGTGATTTGAGACCTCGAGCGAGTCCGTATTAGGTTATATGACTTGTTTGTTTGTTTAGATGGGGTTTCGGGGGCCTCGGGTGTGTTTCGGATGGGCTTCGGGTCATTTTCCCTATTTTTGCACTGTTGTTTTCTGGTGCCTGATACCCTTCTTCGCGATCGTGAAGTCCCTTCTGTGATCGCGTAGCTTTGCATTTTTGACCTTCGCGTTCGCGTCCTTACCTACGCGTTCACGTATTTTCCTATTTCTTCTTCTTCGCGTTTGCGAGCTCATTATCGCGTTTGCGATGAGAAAACTGGACAGCCTTCATTTTTCTTCTTCGCGTTCACAGAAGCCTGCCTACCCCTTATACGCGATCCCATAAGCCCCTTCCGCGATCGCGTAGCACATTTTGGACCAACAACCATTTTCTTTGCTTATGTGATCGCGTAGCACATTTTGGACCAACAACCATTTTCTTCTATGCGATCGCATCTCTTCTTCCGCGATCGCGATGCACAAAAACCTGGGCAGACAGAATATATTCCTAAATTTGAGGGTTTCACCATTTTTATAATATTTTGACTTCTAGAGCTCGGTTCTTGGCTATTCTTGGTGGGTTTTCAAGCAATTCGATTGGGTTAGTGTTCTTCACTTAGAATTTAATATATTCCATGAATTAGTCTTTGTTTTTATCATTTAGATTGTGTTTTTAGTTAGGGAAAATGTTGGTTTTTGAAGAAAATTTTCAATAAGAAATTTCATGATTTGAAGGACGAAATGGTATCGGAATTTGGTAATTTTGTATGGTTGAACTCATGTTGGAATGGGTATTCAGTTTTTTGTAAAATTTGACGGGTTCCGAGGTGCGGCCCCGGGGGTCGACTTTTGGGTCGATTTTTAGATTTTCGTAAAGATCGAATCTTTATTATCCGGAATAGTTCCTTATAAGTTTTATGTGTGTTTTGAAGTTGTTCTAGTTGGATTTGAGCCGCCCGGTGGCCTTTTCACCCGAGAAGTCCATTTTTAGAGTACCGGATTGTCGTCTTTGAGGTAAGTATCTTTCCAAAACTTGTGTGGGAGAATTACCCCCTAGGATTTGAGTCTTCTATGTTGATTGTAGCCGTGTACGCAAAGTGACGAGTGCGTACTCAGACTTATTTGTAGGAGGTTGGCCTTTTAGGATTCTTAGATCCTTATATTCCCTGTGTATGATGTTGTAATTGTTATGACTGAGTTCCTGATTGCTAGTTTAATCTCTACCTGCTTAAATTAGAATTACTTGCTTTTAAATTCACTTTGTCGTTTATTTGATCTTAATTGACTTAACTCAAGATTCTACCTTTCTACCGTCACACTATATTGTTTTTCATAAACTTCCTATTTAAATTAAATATGTATTATCTCACCCTATAATTGCTTAGCATTAATTGGAGTTATTATTATCTTTTGCGGCTTACCCTTACTTGAATTTGTTGAAAAATCTCTCGTAATTGCTCAACCTTAAAAGGAATTTGGATAACCTATATTTTAGCCGACTTGTCTTTATTTGGAATTAATTTACTTGTGTTGGCTTCTTATTGTTGACTTGAATATTGAGTATTCATTGTTATGTCTTGTTTCTCCCGGGTTAAGTTGTTTTCCTTACGCTTAGTATTTCCTTTTCGTGGTTATTCCTTGTGAGTGAGTTCTACGGTTCTTGTGATTAAATTCTTGTATTGATTTGCTCGTCGTGCATTGTAGTTATGTTATTTGTTACTTTGTACCTATTGTGGAGATGTACGTTGTGTTCCGTCGTGTTATGGTTGTTATCCTTGTTGGTTGCATTGCATATTTAAATTGGGACTATGGATGTATTCTGGGAGATCTCCCCAGCACTGCATATTTACTTTGGGGACTACAGACGTATTCTGGGAGATCTCCCAGCACTGCATATTTACTTTGGGGACTACAGACGCATTCTGGGAGATCCCTTTATACTGCATATTTACTTTGGGGACTACAGACGTATTATGGGGGATCCCCCCTTGTACTGCATGACAAATTCTGAACTACGGGACGGAGTTCCGATAGATTTATCTTGAAGAAATTATGTTCGAAAGATACTTATTGAAAAGTATAGTTGAAAAGCATTTACCTTGAAGAAAACTATGTTTGAAAGATTATTATATGGAAAAGTATATTTGGAAGGCATTTATCTTGAAGAAAACTATGCTCGAGAGACATTTATTGGTAAGGTATATTTGAAAAGCACTTATCTTGAAGGAACTACGTTTNAAAGGAATTTTCTATTTGAAATGAATATATTTCATAACTTTGAATATAAACTTGCGGGTGAAAGTTTACACTCGAAGATTTGACCAAATTATTTGGTGTTGTTGGCTAAGGCCTGATGTGAAAACTATTGCAGTGCTGAATTGTTACTTGTTTTTACCGTATCGTGGTTTCTGGTTTCCGAATTGTGTTCCCGTCCATTCTTCTGTGTATTGTTATGATGTTCCGTTGTTAATGGTTGTATTCCATCTGTATTGTATTTGTTTTGTTGCTAATTATGTTGCGTAGTCTTTAGATAGATGTCATGTTCTGTCATTCCTATTTTTATGCCTATTTAATTTATTAGACCAGTGGGTGTCCGGACTAGTCCTCGTCACTACTTCATCGAGGTTGGTCTTGATACTTACTGGGAACCGCTATGGTGTGCTCATTCTACACTTTTGCACATTTTTGTGCAGATTCCAAGTTTTGCACAGCCGGCCGATCGATAGTTAGTAGCGCGGTTTCGGAGTCACCATCTTATATTTTGTTTATACACTTCTGTACTTATTTTAGAACAATGGTAATTAGAAATTTTAGTGTAAATTCTTTAAAGCTTATGACTTGTACTCACCGAGTTTTCGGAAGATGTGCAATGTATAGAGATTTATTTCAAAAGGAATCTAAAAGTTTTGTTATTATGAGTTATGTTTATTTAATATTAGGCTTACCTAGTCCTTAAGACTAGGTGCCGTCACTATACCCAACAGAGGAAAATTTGGGTCGTGACAGTGAGCTTACATTAGTGGTGATTTACATGAGGGGCAAGCATATGGTACTTAGATCCATACTTGTGACATTCTTTCGAAAGTGATGAGAGAACTTTTCACAAATCATTGAATTGAGTGCTTCATTCTTAAGTGAGATAAGCTACCAGAGAGTAGAGGAGGAGGAGTTTGGGATCCACAGTGACCTACATGAAAGAGCAAACTTCCTTGATAAGTAAAGTTAACTCTTGATGCTCAAGTGTCACATTAGAGCTATTTGTGCTTTAAACTTCAAAACATTGCCTTGTTGATAATTCATGAGCATGGGTAATTGTTTGTCCCAATTTGTGTGTGTTTGATTCACCGTAGATTAGCTAGAATAGCTCTTTTCTTGTGGAGGTGGGAATTACCTTATTTTCTTAAGGACAAGCAAAAGCTTAAGTTTGGGGGAGTTGATAAGTGGGGATTTTGTAACGACCCGACCGATTGTCCTGTAGAAATTACTTTATTATTATTACTGTTATTGACTTGTCATAGGTTGGGTATACTGTTATCGATGTGTTAGAGTTGGTAGTATTGAAATCGGANTAACTTATTGGTAAACGACCTCGGAATACTGATTTGATGGCTCGGATAGCTTCGTTAGGTGATTTGGGACTTAGGAGTGTGTTCAGAATATTTTGGTGAGGACCGGTGTAGAATTAGGCTTGAATTGGCGAAAGTTAGTTTTTGGTGATTTCCGGTCGGCAATGGAAAATAGGCTATCAGGGTCAGAATGTAATTTCGGAAGTTGGAACAGGTTCGTAATGTCATTTTTGATATGTCTGCAAATTTTCAGGTCAATCAGAGTTGTTTTGGATACTTTCGGCATCGTTGGAGGATTTTAGAAATTTCAAAGTTTTTAGGCTTGAATTTGATGTGATTTTGGTGTTTTGATGTTATTTTTAGTGTTTCAGGAGTGAAACTAAGTTTGAATGATCATATATGAGGTGTTGGTATGTTTGGTTGGGGTCCCGAGGGGCACATGATGGTTTTGAGTGGTTAACGGGGAGTTAGGAATGTTTGTGTTGCTGCTGAAGTTACTGGTGTAACCGCACCTGCTTATGGGTCATCGTAGGTACGGGACCGCAGGAGCCGAAGGAGGCTCCGCAGGTGCGAGACTTGTCCAGCCAGGGAAGAGGTCGCAAATGCGGATAGTGGGCCGCACCTGCGAAATGTGAGTCGGAGGTGCGGAGTTAGGCAGTTTAGTGAAAAGTCGCATGTGCGGTTTTTTGACCGCAAGTGCGGTCCCGCAGGTGCGAGACATTGGCCGCAGGTGCGGAACCCCTGGGCAGAAAGTATAAATTAAAAACCTTCACGACCATTAGACCTTTTAACACCATCTTTTAACGGGAAGAGGCTCTTGAGGCGATTTTTGAAGAGGGAAATCAATGTTCTTCATAGAGGTAAGTGTTTTGATCATTAAAACTCATTTATGGGTGATTATACAACACAATCTCAACAATTAATTCATGAAATCAGTAGAAAGAGGAGGTTTAGGACTTGAGATTATGAGACCTTTAGGAGTCGATTCGAGGGGTCAAACGGACTCCAATTTTAGTGTTCTTTATATGAACAGACTCATGGGATGATGAAGAACATTTTAGTATAAAATTTTTTGGGTTCCGAGATGCGGGCCCGGGGGTTCGGGTTTTGAGCTAAATTTGGTACTTTTCAATTGGAATTCATTCCTTAAGCATAATTTGAATCTGAACTTGGTAGATTTGGAGCACTCAAAGGCCATATTTAGAGGCAAAGGCACTGCGGAATAGTATTTTAGCCGGTTTTGAGGTAAGTAACGGTTCCAAACTTGGTTCTGAGGGTTCGAAACCCCGAGCTAAATAATTTATGACTATTGTTGAGGTGACACACATGCCAAGTGACGGGCGTGCACCGAGTAATTGTGCTCTGGCTTATCCCATGGCACCGCTTAGTGATTATTCCATGATGATATTTGTGCTTCTATTAATGTGGTAATTGTGAACATGTTAGAAATCATGTTAAGTATAAATGCTAGGCTTCACGCCGAAAATGCTGAGACCCGAGTGGTCGTATATTACTGTCTCATTTTGTGATTATTTGAAGTCATATACTCAGTCCTGTTATAGCATATCACTTCATATCTCAGTCTCAATATTGTTAATTATATGCATACTTATCATTGTTTCGGGCTGATGGAGGCATCTGTGATCCATGTGAGTGAGACTAAAGAGTAATGACTGAGTGAGGCTGAGAGCCTGTTATTGAGACAGTTATGAGAATGGACTGCACACTGCAGCTATATTTAAATCATGCCTTCGTTGGCTTGATATGGTGCTTGGGTCACTAGGGCCCCTCCGGGTCTTTACACCCCCAGTGAGCGCATTGATATTGAGAAATGGATTTTCCCTGGGCATGGATCGTGTCCGAAGTGGATGTTATGTGAGGGATGGATAGTCCCTGGATATGGATCTTGTCCGAGTGTTGTATTATAGAGATGGACTCCGAGTGTTGTATTCCGGAGATGGACTTTCTCCGTGGGGCTAGATTGGCATTTTTCCTCAGTACAGAGTTACTACGGTCACCGGCGTTTATGCATATTCCGGGATGGAACTTCCCTAGGCTTGAGAGCCATATATAGCACTGAGTGGACTTCTGTTGGAGAGTTGTGAGCACTATGTGCATATCCACACTGGTTTAATACATATATTTTTATGATAGCATGTAGAGTATACTGGCATACTTGGCATATTTACTCATTCTGATAAACGGTTAGCATGTCTATTTTCTGTATATTGTTTATTGTAATTTCTGAGGTTTTGTCCGTCACTACCACTCAGCCCATAATTTGGGTTCGTTACTTCTGAGTTGATGTACTCACGTTACCCCCTGCACATTGTGTGCAGATCCAAGTACACCGGGACCCGGTAGTGGATATTGAGCAGCTGTCAGAGTTTTCATTGGAGTTGTCGAGGTAGAAGCTGGCGATAGAGACCTCGTCTTCTCTTTACTATTCTACCTGTTGTTCTTTATTTTGAGACAATGTTGTCCATTTATCCTTTTCTTTTGCTTTATGTTATAGTAGCTCATGACTGTGTGACACCGGATCCGGGGTTGGAGGTTTAAATTTAGTTTTTCAAATATTGTTTTTAAACTTCAGATTCTTAGTATTATCAATAAATTCGTTTAAAATTGTATTTTTACTAGAAACTGAATTTAGCTTAGTTAAAAGGGCGGCTTGTCTGGTTCCACGACAAGTGCCATCACGACTCCGAAATTGGGTCGTGACATATTTTGATACTTATTTGCGCCCTTTGACTTTCGTTTTAGTTCAGAAATGTTTAAAGGTATTTTCCAAAACTGATGAAATATACTTACTTGCAGGAGTAATGGAAAATGAGCCATTATGATGACAATCAACTCAAGAACGATTTCTTTTGAACAAGGACTAAAATCAAGCAAAAAGGATAAAGTGCGGACCGCAGAATTTTGTCTGCGGCCGCAGAATAAGAAGAAAAATCAACAATCCTGCAATGTAAAGTGCGGACCATACAATAATTGTGCGGCCACAGAAGTCAAGGTTCAGAGAATTGGAAATTCAAGACCATCTGCGGACCGCACTATAATTGTGCGACCGCAGAAATCAAATGTGCGGTCGCACCCAGAATTGTGCGATCCGCAGAACTCAAGAGATACGGGCGCAGTGCAGAATTGTGCGGCTGCAGATCCAACTCCTATCAATAGATGAAGAAAATTGCGGACTGCACACAGAATTGTGCAGCCACAGAACCTTCGAAAGTGCAATTTTGTCCGAAAATTTCAGTTGTGTATAGATAAGTCTTTTTTTATGAAATTAGGTTAAGTTTTGAATACCATAATGTCTGTAGTTGTTTTTCTTTACTTTGTTACAAAAAATTAGTTTATATTGTTGATTTTACTTTGGATTTTTGTCTATTTATCATTCAATATGAGTTTAATCATCTTTTCTTCTTTATTTTCTTCATCACCCACTATGAGTAGCTAAATTTCTAGCTAGGGTTGTGACCCAATACTAGTGTGGGAACCTAATGGGTGTTTGGTTTAGGGCTTGTTTATGATTGGGTGTGTAATATTTAGCCCAGTTGTTGCTATAATTCTATAATTAATGGTGGCAAACATTAATTTAAGCCTATTTGACTTAGTTTCTGTTTGAGAAAGAGAGACTTAGTCTAGGAAAACTTGTCTAACAAGAATTTGGGATGAAACCAAGAGATTGCTAGTCCCAATTAAAGGGTTGAATCTAGAGATAGTAAAACCCGACTTGAGCATTTATCAATTGTTTTGTATAATACCCATTTGGACTTGAGAAAGCCAAATTGGGTAAAACTACTCTCTTACCAAGAGGTATTGAGTGAGTAATTGTGTGTTGATTGCTATAATACACCCCGACCAATGAAACTCGCTCTAAAGCCCACAACCCGTTAGGAAAACACCTAGGTGAAAGTCGCAGCCCTAGACCTTTTACATATTTGAAAAACAACAAGAAAAATATTATTCTCTAGTTTTTGGAAGTGCAACTTAGACACTTTACGCGCTTAGTCCAAATATATACCACTAATCCCTTCTAAGCTCCCTATGGATTTGATCCTGACTCCTAGTTAGGTAATTATTATTGCAATCGATCGCTCCACATCCCCAATTTGAGGTGTAAAACTTGGTCGAGATCAATTTTTTTTAACGTTACCAGGGAGATAAAAATAGATTTAGTCTAAAGAACATCCATTCTTCCCGATGATATACATGTGGTAACAACTGCGTAAGAGCAAGCAATTCGATCAGATACAAAATACACATTCTTATTAGGCTAAATAATAATCCCCAAACTGAATTTGGATCATCCCCAAACAGGTAATTAACCTTCCAAAAGTCCATAGCAACCTTTACTTAACAAATACCATCAATCATCCAATCCTCAACATTTCTTAACAATTCACAATCAAGGAATAGTCTGCCAATGAGAACATCCAGTCTCTAAACCTCATGAATACCAGAATCTCCATATCCGATCTCAACACTGCTACTCAAATGGCTGGTACATCACTCATACTCCATCATCTTACAGAAAAATATTCACAAGCCAAAACACAATGCACCTTCCAACTTGCGTACTCTCCTCTAGTGACATCAAATAGTGCTTGCATTCTTCTAAACACCTGAAATCGTCCATGCCATCAAGAAGTCATATCCTTCCCTTAGAAACTAAACTGCAACCTTGAAATCACAACTTTCAACCCCACACGACACACCACCACTAATATGTTAACCCGTGAAAATACAAAAATCTCATAATCAATTCTGAACCACAAGCAAGTTGAACACGTCATCACCGAGAACCTTTCATTTAACTCAATTCTGAAATACACGCAATATATCTTCAATACATGTAGAAAACATCACTTCGGGTCATGTCCATAACCATGGTGAATTCTTAGGAACTCATTAACACATAATCAAGTCAACAGAACTGATATTCTCTAACTCAACCGAGTCACGCAGGCTGCCAACATGAAAGTAACTCAATATGAGATGCTCGCTCTGAAGGAACCTCATGCGAATCCTAATCCATTTCTTGAATCTCTCCAATACTGCCATGTAGTATCGTTACTAACATAGAATCACCGTAGATGCGATCGGCATTCACTACCGGTCTCAAACCCTATTCATACACAAATTCAAGAATCCATAGATGCCACATATGATCTGGAACTCATCAAAACCTTCTCGTTAGACTTTCACCTTACTCTGATCTCCAGTACACAACTAATACGCACCGAGAAACCCGCGCTTCACCAGCATATGACTATTTAAAGAAACAACTAATTAATTCGTCAACCCGGAAATTGATACCACGCATGATCCTGCAATCAAGTCATCATGTAAAGACTTCCCCGCTTAGCCTGAAGCCATAGAACACATCATCAGTAATCCAAAGTACCATATCTTCCTAGTTGCACCGATCTCGCACGTCTATTTAGCTGAATACGTCAAAAACTCATGATACTTGTCATAGAACACTTCGAAGACTCTACCAAGCACTTACCCATCCTTGCAATAGTCAAGAAAACTTCCTCAAAGATGATAATATATATATATATATATATATATATATATATATATATATATATATATATATATATATATATATATATATATATATATATATATATATATATATATATATATTTATTCCACTGAATGGAAGCCTCATACGAAACATACGACAAACTCATCACGCAGGAGATAACCCACTGGTTGTACTCAAATCGACACCTTACCATGAACCCATCTTAATTACAACAACTAGGCCACCATCCAGTCTTCCCAAGTCCATGCTTACCAACCAGATATAAGAACCTGCCTAGTACGGCAAATGAATGACGGAAAGATCTATCATTGCATCCGCTCCCAAGATCAGACAACACTTCGTGATGATAATCAAGCATCTATATTCCTTCGTAATCCATTTGCAACATCAAAAAGCGTCGGCTCAAAGCGAATACCGAGCGTGCAACATCGCATATGAACGAATAGGAAGAATTAAAATTGTAGGTTTCAAGCTGAAACAAAGCTGCACGATGGGGAAAGAAAGAAGGAAAATTTTCCCAAATGACTTGTAGCCTCTCGACGATAGGTATGGACGTCATCATACCATTCCGCAAGACTCTACTAGACACTTTCTCATGTCTCATAGAACCTACGAACCTAGGTCTCTGATACCAACTTGTCACGAACCAAAAATTCACTAGTCGTGATAGCACCTAATTCGAGCCGCTAGGTAAGCCAACTAACAGTCAATAAAATCCAAATGATATTTATAAGAAAATAGTGAAGCATTATCAGAACATTTATACAATAACCCAAGGATTGATAGTATAAATCATGAGCTTCTAAGACTTAGAATTTACAAAAAAACTTGTAAAAATAAATACGTCATTTGTTTGAAGTTTATATAAACATATTAGCAAAATCTAAAGCAACCAAGGACAAGTGGCAGCTATAATCAGAATGCAGGTACATCTTCAATGCCAGCTCCTGCCATACACAGTGACGGTAACTCAAAAATCTACATGCAAGCTGCAGAAGTATAGTAAGAGTACAAATGACCCTAGAATATTGTCTAACCTCGTTGAAGTAGTGATAAGGATTTTCTTTTAGTTAAAAGATACTCGTCGTTATAACCTGTGCAGTAGACTAGCAATAGAAATAGTTCTGGAACATAACAGATAAGAGTACAAGAAAACAACTATGCGAGGCAGTAAATGATTAGTAGAGGAAATCACGGTAGTTAATTTATAACTTTTATGGTGTGAGAAATGTACTCAAGATATCAAATCAAATTGCACGGCAACACCCTTCGTGCCTAACCTCATCCTCACCAAATATATGAATTTAAGATAAATCAATTGGCACAACAACACCCTTCGTGCATTTATTTCTTTCTCACCGAACATACATATAACACTACCAACCAGGTGAAAGAAATGCCAATAACAATAACGATAAAGTGGGAGACACGCAGGAAGCAATAACGAGCGACACAGTGCATATGGGAAATAGTAACAGACTAGATAAAAGGCATAGAACTAATGATAGCATTTAAGATAGAGGAACATAAATTTTACTATCTAACCTGGTAGAAGGCTTAGATGTAGATATAACAACCATAAAGGAAAGCGTGATATTTATAAGCTAAACAAATAGAAGGCATGAGTAACTAACATAGTAGAAGGCTTATGAGAAAGTGCAATAAATGAGAAATGACACAGATATAGATATGAAAAACAAGAAGGAAAGCATGATATTTGCAAGTTAAATAGATAGAAGGCATGGATAACACAACAACAAATTGAGATAGAGGAAAAAGACAGAACAACAACGACAAGTCATATAGAAAACATAGGTGTAATAGTAACAACTCAAGATAAAGTCATGAATATATACACAAGGAAAAGATACCACATAATGCATGTCTCTCGTCCTCGCCTGCACGAAAACACCCTTCATGCCATGAACACATGATAATATAAAAATATGGTAATGTAAATAAAATGGCACAGCATCACCGTTTGTGCTTTTATCCTCATCCTCACATGATAATGTAAATAAAATGGCATGGCATCACCCTCATGATTTTACTCTCATCCTCACATGAGAATAATAAAATGGCACGACATCATCCTTCGTGCTTTTACTTTCATCTTCACATGATAATGAAAATAAAATGGCACGGCATCACCCTTCGTGATTTTACTCTCATCCTCACATGACAATGTAAATGAGATCATGATAATGTAAATGAAATGGCACGGCATCACCCTTCGTGCTTTTACTCTTATCCTCACGTGATAATGTAAATGAAATGGCACGGAATCACCCTTCGTGATTTACATTCTTTCTCACATGATAATGTATACGCAATGGCACGGCGTCATCCTTCGTTCTTTGTACTCTTCCTCACCAAGCACATGTATATTAATGGCAACCAAGATAGGAAGCATGGGTGACGTCAAGGAGAGTGTTTAAGCGGATATTCCAAATGAACATCAATCACAATTTTCAAGCCAATAGTAATTCAATAAACCTCAAGAATTTTATTGTGTAAGTACTTCGACAAGGCTCAAAAATTATCTTCAATTCGAAGTATAGAATCCAATATCTCAAGATAACAGTCATAGCGATGTATTAGTGATTAAGCATAGTGATGACCGAATTTAACACATCAATAGTTCATGAAATCCGTCAAATTTTAATAAAGTTATAATAAGCTAAATCTTGGTTTCTAGAATTTAATTTCACATTCTTAGTAGTATGAAGTCAAGTGAGACACAAAACAAGAAGGCCACGTAATTCTACAAGGCACAATTAATCATATAATTTACTCCCGAGCATGATAAACCCTGGCACATGCATATACGCTCGTCACCTCATATATGCATCAACCCCGCATGTAGAAAACAATGGCTATTATTAGGAAAAAAATTTCCAACAAAGTTAGGCAATACACTTACCTCAAACAAGCCCAATCGATACACTAGAAGCGCCATCCCGCTCAAATCACCCTCATAACGGCTCGAAACTATCCAAAAGCAACTCAAAATCATCAAATAATGCCATAGTAAGAAAACCCAATAGATAAAGGTCTAATCTTTACACATTTACTCAAATTCAACCAAAAAGTCAAACCCGAGTCCGCACCTCGGAATCCGGCAAAACTCATAAAATCCGACAACTCATTCAATTACAAGTCCAACCATACTTATTTCACTCAATTATGAGTATAAAATACTTACTCCGATCCATATGATGAAAATCCTGTTCAAAATCGCCCAAATCCGAGCTCCAAAACCAAGTGAGAAAAAGTGACTAAATCTCAGAATAAGTAAAACAATGCAGCAGTTATTATAGCTCGAATCAGATCCAAGGTGACCCCAAAACTCACATTTGATTAGACCAACATAATCCTTGCAAGATTACACCCAAGATAGCCTTTTGAATCACCCAATTTGACCATAAAATGAGGGAGATATGATGTTTTGAAGTTTTAAAGGAAATCTGAAAATTTAAGAGACAAAAATGACATTTTTGTAATTATTTTACACCAGAAAATCAGTAGCAAGAGAATTTTTGTTTTATCACCCAAAATTTATTTAGAACCTCCCGTACACAAACCATATATGTATTTCAATCATAAAACACGTTATGAACTTTCTTACACACTCAAAACACCGAAAAGAGGTCATCTTGAACCAATATTGACCATGGTCAAACTCAAAATCCTTAACTTAACTAGTTTCTCATCCAAAACACACCCCGAGCCCCTCAGGACCCCATTCAATCATACCAACAAGTCCTAAAATACAATACAAACTTATTCAACGCTTCAAATCACATCAAACAACATAAAAACTACGAATCACACCTCAAATCAAACTTAATAAACTTTTGAACTTTCAACCTCCAAAACTCGTGCTGAACCCTATCAAATCAACTCGGAATGACCTCAAATTTTGCACACAAGATTCAGATGACATAAATAGGCTATTACAACTCTCGCAACCAAAATCCTAACTGGTATCACCAACGCCAACTTCCGATCAAACTAATGAAAATTCCAAAACTCCAAATTACCAACTTTCACCAATTAACATTAGAACTTTCAAGAAACATCCAAATGCTAAACTGGACATACGCCCAAGTCCAAAATCACCATCCGGATCTAACAAAATCATCCAAACTCCGATCTGGGAGCAACTACACAAAATTAAAACTTGGTCAACTCTTCCAACTTAAAACTTTCTAGTTGAGAATTTTCTTTTCAAATCAACTTTGGATCACCTGAAAACCTAAACCGACGATTCACACAAGTCATAATACATCATATGAAGCTACTCAAGGCTTCAAACAGCTAAATAGAATGCAAATACTCAAATTTACCAGTTGGGTTGTTACACATTTGGTGTGTGCAACGCCCCCGCTACATTTCAGTGCTGCATGTCGGCAGTTTTGGCCGACATGACTGACAAATTTCTTGAAATTTTATGGATGATTTTACACTCTTTGGAAAAACATATAAGAATTGTCTTAACCACTTGACCTTAGTTCTTAAAAGATCTGAAGAAACAAACTTAAATCTTAATTGGGAAAAATGTCATTTTATGGTTACGGGAGGAATTATTTTAGGACATAAAATCATTCTAAAGGGATAGAAGTTGATAAGGCTAAAATTAATCTTATAGAAGGATTACCCCTCCCACAACTGTGAAAGGCATTAGAATCTTTCTAGGTCATGCAGGTTTTTACAGACGATTCATAAAAGACTTCTCAAAGATTTCAAAACTGCTGACTAACCTTTTGATGAAAGACATTAAGTTTGATTCTTCAGATGACTGTGTGAAAACATTTGAAACCCTTATGGAAAAGTTATCAACTGCACTTATAGTTGTGTCCCCTGATTGGAACCAACCATTTGAGTCATGTGTGACGCTAGTGATACAACAGTTGGAGTTGTTTTAGGCCAAATAAAGGATAAGGTTTTCCGTCCCATTTACTATTCTAGTAGGACATTGAGTGAGACCCAAGTGAATTATGCCACGACAGAAAAAGAGTTATTAGCAGTAGTGTTTGCTTTTGATAAGTTTCACTCCTATTTGATAGGAACCAACGTCACTGAGTTTACTGATCATGCAGCTTTAAAATACCTCTTAGCTAAGAAAGACGCTCGACCGATAAGATGGATTTTACTTATGCAAAAATTTGATCTTAAGACAAAGGACAAAAAAGGGACAGAGAACCAAGCAGCTGACCATTTGTCTAGATTAGAAAACCCTATCCTTGAGTTTAATGAGATAAAAGAAGAATTTCTTGATAAACATATTTTTTCAGTTGAATAATTGTGACTCAACCACCCTGGTTTGCAGATATCACGAACTACTTGGTTGAAAAGTGGATACCGTAAAATTTCTCTTACCAGCAAAGAAAAAAGCTTATATCTGATGCAAAATATTATCCCTGGGATGAACCTTACTTATTTAAAATTATGCAAATAATACCATTTGAAGGTGTGTACCTGAAGAAGAGATGAATAAAATTCTATATCACTGTCATGATGGAGCAATTGGAGGACATTATCCAGCAAATCGAACCTTTTTTAAAGTTTTAGAAGCCGAATTCTTCTGGCCCAAACTATTTAAAGATGCCCGATTATATGTAGCACAATATGACAGGTGTTAGAGAACAGGTAATATCACCAAGATAGATGAGATGCCACTACAATCAATACATGTATGTAAAATGTTTGATGTTTGGGGAATAGATTTTATGGGTCCTTTTTCTTCTTCTCACTCTTTTGAATATATCATTGTGGAATTGGATTACGTGTCAAAATGGGTTGAATCCATCCCCACAAGAAAGAATGATTCTCGTAGTGTGTAATTTTCTTAGAAAAAATATTTTTACCAAAATTTGGCACACCGCAAGTCATCATTAGTGACCAAGGAACTCATTTCATCAATAGAAAATTTTTCTCTTTACTATCAAAAAATAATGTGACTCACAAAACATGAACATCATATCATGCTCAAACTCAAGGGCAAGTTGAGGTTTCCAACCGCGAGTTAAAAAGAATGATTGAAAAAACGATTGGAATCTCAAGAAAAGACTGAGCTTTAAAATTAGATGATGCATTATGGGCATACCGAACGACTTTCAAAACGCCAATTGGAACATCTCCATATCGATTAGCCTTTGGAAAAGCTTGTCATTGCCCGTAGAACTAGAATACAAAGATTTTTGGGCATTGAAATCACTAAAATTTGATTTAACCTCCGCTGGTAAAATGCGTTCAGGTTAATGAATTGGAAGAATTGGGTTTTGGAGCTTATAAAAATGCTAAAATTTTCAAAGAAAAAACAAAAATATGGCATGACAAGTTGATCCGACCAAAGAGTTTCAAAATTGGAGATCAGGTACTTCTTTACAATAGCCGACTCAGGTTATTCCCAAAAAAATTAAAATTCAGGTGGACAGGTCCTTACAACAATATAGGTGTTACTCCATACGAGACAATTGAAATTCAGCCAAAAAATGGAGGAGACAAGTTTAAGGTATATGGTCATAGGCTAAAATTGTACTTTGGAGAACACTTTGAACAACATCCATCGGTTACTTTGATAGACTGATGAATTCTGTGATCAATAAGTCAAGCTGATGACGTTAAACTCAGAACTAAGGTACTTGGAATAAAAAAGCGCATAATGGACTTTTGGCTACATGAAAAAGAAAGATGCATTGTTCTTTCGTGAAGGCATCTGCAAATGTACAAGCTTTTTTGCAGATCAATTGTTGTGGCATCTATGTATCTCTCTCTCTCTCTCTCCTCCCCCCTCCCTCCCCTCTCTCTATCTATATATATACATCTTTTATTGTATTCTTAATTGTTAATTTATACAATATTAAAGTTTTAAAGTAAATGTTTATATAGTTTCAAACATAATTTTTTCATTTATGCCATATAACCTCCAAGTTTATGATTTTATTTTCTTGAAGGCAAGAATGAGTATCTCCAAATTTGAGAAAGTGTTGGAATTGATAAACATTATGATCTCAACAGGTAGAATCAATAAAGTTCTACTAGAACTTGTCCCAAATGTCTATCAAGGAAAAATTCTAGACAACACTATTTTTAGAATGAAATTAGGATTTCTTTGATAAACTTTTTAGCCTATCTATTTTTAACCACAAATATTTATATTTTCCCTTTTAGCACCCAACTTTGAGCTTAAAAGAAAAAAAAAGGGGGAGGGGATAAACCAAATTATATTGAGGTTTATCCTAATAAAAGATCGATACTATTCCTTCCGGCTATAATTGGGAAAAATGATTATTAAAGAAAGCGATGAAGGAATACTTGTGGAGTAAGTTTTCTATTCCACTCTTAAAAAGAAGAAGAAGAGGAAAGCAAGGTGTATATACCTGTAGAATAGATTCTTGGTTCAAGAAGCTTGAATTTAAGGAATCTATTGAGAGAAATGATGATTTAAGTGATATTAATTATGAAATTGGAGACCAGGACCCTTAGCCCATTCTCTAGAGTTATTTTTATTGTGTTGAGTTGTACATAGTTAATGTGGTAAAATAATCGGCTCTCATAAAAAAGCTGGGTGGAACAATGTCACTATAAATATATCCTTTTACCTTACCATCATTAAGACTATCATTACAAGCCTTAAAAAGTACTAAAATAATTTTAGAAATTAGTGTTGATTCTACATTATTGGAGACTGGCATGAAGGGCAAGCTTATGGACAAAAATTTGAGAAACTCGAAATTGTAATCATAATGTTATCAATCTCAAAAGGTTCACCAAAACAGGAGTTAAATGTTGTTGGCAAACAAAAGCAGAAGTAGAAACAAGGTATAGATTTGGCGACTTGAAAAACTTATAGGTTTTGAATTTTATGTGAAATTATATTTTTTTTAATTTTCTACTCTACAAGAAACAACAATTATTAATAAAATTACTCCCTCGAGGACGAGCAATGTCATGACCCAATTCTCCCTATGTAAGACGTTGTGGCGACACCTAGTTGCTACGACTAGATAAACCTAACAATTGCAAAATAACAGAATAGAAAAAGTATTTAACAACTACACTTCAACAGATAACTATATACTGATAAAATGCCGCTCGGCTGTACAAGTTAACCAGCACTCGAGTATAAACAATATTACTAAAACCTGGTAGTCACGAGTCACAAGCTCTAAGAATTTGTCTAACTGTTTCTATACATCAGTATCTGTAAGAAATAAAGGAGGAAACAACATAAGGGATAGATGGGGACTCTGAGGTTTGCGGACACTGGAAGATATACCTTGAAGTGTCTGGAGCACCAGCAAGTACGCAACTAATAGCGGGGCTAGTAGGAGGTACCTGGATCTACACACAAAACATGTGCAAAAGATAAGCATGAGTACACCACAACGGTACCCAGTAAGTTCCAAACGTAACCTCGGTAGAGTAGTGACGAGGTCAGGTCCGATCCCTACTGGGATATAATAATAAGACATAAGATGTAACAACATAATGAAAGACTAAGAATTAAAAAAAAGGAATTCACGCAAAAATAAATACACATCACATAGAAGTGAACAACAGGGGCGCTCCTGAGATACCGTTTCGTAGTCCCCAAAAGTAAATATACATGAGGTTCTCCCGAGGAACCGCCTCGTAGTCCCAAAAGTAAATGTGCAGGGGGATCTTTCGAGGTACCGCATCGTAGTTCTAAAAGTAAATATGCAAGGGGTTTCCCTAAGGTACCACCTCGTAGTCCCAAAAGTAAACACACAACTCAAAATCAATAGCAACAACAATTAACAGCAGAAAATCCTACAGTTAAGACTAAATACGAGTCAAGGAAAAACTGGAAAAATCAACTACGCATGTTGCATAGATTGCAAATAGGAATTTAAGACACGTAGACATGCAATATTAAGCTAAACAGGATCACATGTTGGATAACTCATTAAAGACATAACGAGTTACAGGTCAATGTAAAACCGGATTTTTACAGCAATTAGCCCGTGTACGCACTCATCACCTCGCGTACACGACACTCACGTATAATAGAAGGGTCACAAAAATACCAAATCCTAAGGGGATTTCCGCAACACAAGGTTAGGCAAGCCACTTGCCTCGATCAGAGCTCAATCAACCAACAAAAATGCCTTTTCCTCGACTTTCCGACTCCGAATGGCCCAAATCTAGCCAAAAAATTATAGTAAACTAATCTAATTAATTAAATCAAGATTTTAACAAGAATTTTGAAAATCGTGCAAAAAGTCCATCCGGGCTCACGTCTCAGAATCAGGTAAAAATCACAAAATATGGAAACCCATTCAACCACGAGTTCAATCGTACAAAAATTACTCAAATCCGATACCAAAATCTCAATCAAAACCCAAAAATTTGGTTGAAGAACTTCTTCCATTTTCGCCCAAATTTTTCAACTCAAATCTTAAATTAGAAGGTGAAATTAATGATATATTAGTGGGATATAACCAAAAATAAGTGAATAATCATTACCCAATCGATGTTTATGAAAACCCCTCAAAATCTCGTCCAAAATCCGAGCTCTCTATCTCAAGTTTTGATAAAAATGGTAAAACCCTTGTTTTTGAGATATTTATAACCGCCCAGTGATTCCTTCTTTGCGCACGGGGAACCATCCTCGCGTTCCCGAAGCATAAAAATGCTTCAGTCCAAAAACTTCCTTCACGAATGCGATGATCCAATCGCGAACGCGGAGCTTACATAACCTGACCCAACGCGAACGTGGGACCCACATCGCGAACGCGAATTCTAATTGCCTGGGGACTCATTAGACCAATTTTCTCTACGCAAACGTGAGGCCCTGTCGCAAATGTGTAGACCTAGCACCTCATAACTTCGCGAACGCAGGACCTACATCGCTAACGCGAAGAACAAAACTCCGTTGGCTTCTAGATACCTTACGCGAACGCGAGACCTCTCTTGGGAACGCGATGAAGGAAACCAGCAACAGAACATCAGATTTTCTACAATTCCAACAAGTCCAAAACTAGTCTGTTAACCACCTAGAATCTATCTGAGGCCCCCGGGACGTCAACAAAACATACCAACAAGTCCTAAAACATTATACAAACTTAGTCGAGCCCTAAAATCACATTAAACACCAACAAAAACACGAACCGCGCTCCAATTCAAGCTTAATGAACTTCAAAACTTCAAACTTCTACAACTGATGCCGAAACCTATCAAATCACGTCCAATTGACCCCAAATTTTACAAACAAGTCATAATTGACACTACAGACCTACTCCAACTTCCGAAATCAGAATCCGACCCCGATATCAAAAAGTCAACTTCTGGTCAAACTTCCCATAAATTCAACTTTTGGCATTATAAGCCTAATTCAGCTACAGACCTCCAATTCGCAATCCGGACATGCTCCTAAGTCCAAGATCACCCAACAGAGCTAACAGAACCGACGAAACTCTATTATGGATTCGTCTTCACACAGTTCCAACTACGATAAAATTTCTAGAACTTGGGCTTCCATTTTAGGGACTAAGTGTCCCATTTCACCCCCAAAATAAAAAAACAAATCCTCCCGGCATGTCACATAAGCATAAAATGATACGGGGAAAGTGTAACGACCCGACCGGTCGTTTTGCGTTATCGGACCCCGTTCTCCTAAATGAAACTTCCCATAGCATCTTATTGTGATTTATGACTTACGGGTCCGGATTCAGAAATGTTTAGAGCAATATTGGAACACTTGGTTCCTTCAAGTTGTCATTTAAGGCCAAGTTTGACTTTGATCAATATTTTGAACACACGACCTCAGAATCGAGTTTCGACGATTCCGATAGCTTCGTATGATGATTTCAGACTTGGGCGTATGTTTGGAATGTGTTTTGGATGACCCAGAAGCGCCCAATATCGAAATAAGAATTTCCTTAAGTTAATATTGTGGTTTGGGACATGTTTTTGTGTTATCGAGGTCCGAACAGAATTCTGAGACCGAGAATAGTTTCGTTATGTCATTTATGACTTGCTTACAAAATTTGGTGTCATTCCGAGTAGTATAGGTTGGTTCGGCGCATTGTTAGTGAATTCTATAACTTAAGGTTCAAAGTTTGATTCAATTTGGTTTTGGGGTCGGATTCTTAGTTTCGTTGTTGTTTTTCACGGTCTGAAAATTTGAGCTAGTCCGTATCATGAATACAGACTTGCCAGTGCCTTTGGACGGGGTCCCGAGGGCTCGGGTGAGTTTCGGACCCCTCGAAGCTAATTTTAAAACACCAGAAATTCCAGGTCTGGTTTCCTTCTCTGCGTTCGCGAAGGGGTTACCGTGTTCGCAAAGAAGGAACTGGGTAGGGGTGGTTAATGCCTTGTGCATTCGCACAAAAGGCATTGCGATCGCGATGGGTTGGGCTCCTGACCTAGTGCGTTCGGACACCTCCCCCGCATTCGCATAGAGCCCAGCCATTGGGCCATCCCAGCTACTCCTTACCCTATGCGTTCGTATGGCTCCCTCCGCGTTCGCATAGAAGACCCATATGGGCCAGGTTATTTAAAGACTTGCGAACGCACTGCCCAGGCTGCGATCGCATAGAGAAAACCACTGGGCTGTGTGTTTTTATAGTAGGATTTAATTCACTTTCCTCACTTTCTTCTTCTTCCTTGGGACGATTTTCAGCATTCAAGAGGGGAAAACGACCTAGTTATTGAAGGTAAGTAAATTCTACCCTAATATTAGTTTAATGCATGAATTACAAGTTAAATTAACTACCTAATTAGTGAAAATTAAGGATTTGGGGTAGTAACCTAGGGCTTTTGAAAATGTAGAAAATTACCCGTGGATTGGATATGAATTCATACAAAAATCATATATTAACGATCCTTAGGTTATGGGTGATTTTTTCCTTCGAGAATTTTCAGAATCCGGGCATGCAGTCCCGGGGTTGCATTTTGGGATTTCTTAAAGAATGGTGAATTTGACTAAATAATAGGAGAATATCATGCTTTGAATATAAATTGATATATTTGTATAACATTTGGCTACTTCCGAGTCCGTGGGTGTCGAGTTCGGAGTTTCGGGCGCATTCTTGACCCGGAGAGTAGGTGCGACTCGAGGTGAGTCTCCTTTCTAACCTCGTAAGAGGGAAGTTGTCCCCGTAGGTGTTTTAATTTCTATATGTGATAATTGTGGGGGCTACGTACGTACAAAGTGACGAGAGTCCGTACGTAGCGGCTATTATTATTATGTCCGGGTAGTTAGGTCCACATCATGCCTTGTGTTTTACTTAATATGAACTATATTCTTAATAAATTAAATGTTACATGCGGCTTATTTCCCTGAGATCATGGAATTTGAGAAAATTCGTAAGGAATTGTTTACTGAAAAATAATTTAAAAAGGAATAGTGTGTGTGCATGTGACCGCTTCGCAATTGAAATTTCGCGAGTGGAGTGTGATTTCCCCCACTCTTATGGGAACGGGCCGTACGCCACGGCGGATTGGAAGATGCACTTTTGGTTCGGGCCGTTCGATCCTCGACAGTGCATAGATGTGAGTACTTTATGGAAAGGGGCACTTATGGTTCGGGTCGTTCGACCCTTGGCAGTGCACGGACGCGACTATCTTATGACTCCAGCCGATTGTCCTTATCATGTATGCGCATGATTTATTTGTTACTAAATTCATGGACACTGTTTTGACAGATATTTGGGGGAAGGGGAAGTAGTAATTGTCTATTTATTTCCAGTACTTCCTTGGATTTCAGTGCCTTATATATATTTGTTGCTTCACTGCCTTTACATGCCTATTGTTTTCATCATATTCTGTTGATTTATACTGTTGGACCTTAGTGAGTGTCCAGTCGACCTCTCATCACTACCTCTTCGAGGTTAGGCGGGATACTCACTGGGTACATATATATTTATGTACTCATGCTACGCTTCTGTACTTACTTGTACAGGTTCTGAGGTTGGTGCATCTGGTTGTCGGACCGGAGCTTAATTTTGATTATAGACGGACCTGACTTCACGGTGAGCTACTTTCTCCTGGTGATCTCCGGTTGCACCATGGGGTTTCTTTTGCTTATTTCCCGTTTATTTCCTTCAGATAGTGGGACTATATATTATATCTTTTGTATATTCTATT
Source organism: Nicotiana paniculata (assembly GCA_005239505.1). Classification (NCBI taxonomy): domain Eukaryota; kingdom Viridiplantae; phylum Streptophyta; class Magnoliopsida; order Solanales; family Solanaceae; genus Nicotiana; species Nicotiana paniculata. The sequence goes on along the minus strand of ML347007.1, from coordinate 21,447 downwards.
AGTATGCCCATAGGACTTGTGACACTAGTTCCTGGAACACACGTGATAGTTATTATGGTTTGCAGGTCTGTATATATATTAGCTCATGCCTCCTCATGACCACTTCTGATTAAAAACTGGCTAATTATCCTTGTCAATTTATGTCTTAAGTTTTAAAAACTGAGTTTATGTTGAAATGTTTAATCTAATAAGAAGGAATCCTTAGTAAATTGAGAATTTGCTTGCCTGACCCCGCTGTTGGGCACCATCACGACCTAAGTTAGGATTTTGGGTCGTGACAACATGGTATCAGAGCACTACGTTCACGTAAGTCTCATAGGTCACGGGCAACCCCAGTAGAGTCTTGTGGATCAAACAGAGACATTTGTACTTATCTTCAAGGGCTATAGGGTGTTAGGAAACCTCTCGTTGTTCTTATTCTATCGTGCAGTCGATGATTTACTAAACTCATTCTTCTATTCTCTCATAGATGGTGAGGACGCGTGCATCTGATGTTCTAGAACCGGGAAGGGCCGCTACCCCCGTTTTCTGAGTCCGCGGTAGAGACCGAGGGAGGGCACCGGCCTGCGGTAGGGGACGAAGGTGTCCCAGAGCTATTCCAGTTCCGCCACCAGAGGACTCTATTATAAAGGAGTCGGACGAGGTGACTCCAGCAGTCATGGGTCGTATGATGAGATTTATGGACACTATGTCCTAGGCTGGTTTATTTCCAGCAGATCCTGCCACTTCTCAGGCAGGAGGGGAGTCCATACTCCTACTGCCCAGGATGCAGGCCAGACAGCAGCATTACATCATACCCGGGTACACTGCTCGTGGGTGGGATCCAGCCTGTTGCAGCAGCACCTGAGCCCAGACCAGCTGCGGACGGTGATTCGCAGAAATTATTGGATAAATGGACTCGATTGCACCCTCCAGTATTTGGGGGTGAGCGAGGCGAGGATGCCCAGGACTTTGTGGACAGTGCAGGGGCAGACTGCACAACATGAGGATACTAGAGTCCCATGGAGTAAAGTTCACTACCTTCCATTTGGAGGGCAGAGCTCGTAGGTGGTGGCAGTCCTATATTTCAGCAGGCCCGCAGATTCTCCTCCTGTCACTTGGGAGCAGTTCACGCAGATGTTTCTGGATAGATATATCCCACCCTCTGAGAGGGAAGAGCTGCGGTATCAGTTTGAGCGGCTAGAGCAGAGACAGATGTCAGTGATAGATTATGAGGCAGATTTTCAGAGTTGTCTCGCCATGCACTCATGATACTACCTACTGATGTAGAGAGGGTTCGGAGATTTGTGTCTGGGTTGCATCCAGGTATTAGGGCCACCATGGCCGAGAGGTGGAGATGGGTACTCCTTATCAGCTCGTGGTAGAGATTTCTTGCAGAATCGAGGGGTATCGGTCGAGGAGCAGGGATCAGGGGCAGCAGGACAAGAGGGCTAGATTCTCCGGAGATTTTAGAGGTGCCCCATCTAGGGGAAAATATCAGTTCAGCAGTAGTCAGCCCCGCAGGCCTTCATATTCAGCACCTCCACCACCTCCTCGAGGTGTTCCAGCGAGGCCTCATTTCAGCGCCATGCCAGAGCATTCCTACCGTCCTCCAGTTATTCATAGTTCACCCCGTGTTTATCACAATCATCCGAGATCCTCCGACCCTTACTTCAGCGCTATGCTAGAGGGCCCACATCGCCCTACGACCATTCAGGTTCTTCTTCGGGGCAGCAGACTATGGTACCTGGGGGTTGTTACGAGTGTGGAGAGCCAGGTCATTTAAGGAGGAATTGTCCTGGGTTTCGGGCAAGGCCGTACAGCAGGGTTATCAGCCGATGGGTCCGACACTAACAGTTCGGTCACCTATAAGTGGAGGACAGATCGGCAGGGGTCGTCCTAGTGGTGGAGGCCAGTCAGGGGGAGGTCAGGAAACTCCTTTTCACTCTGGTGGAGCTCAGCCTTCTAGTACTCCAGCTAGATTCTATGCCATTCCAGCCAGATCAGATGCAGTGGCCTCAGACACCGTGATCACAGGTATTATCTCAGTATGTGGTAAAGAGGCTTCAGTATTATTTGATCCAGGATCCACCTATTCATATGTTTCAGCATTATTTGCTCATTTTCTGGATGCTCCTCGCGAGTCCTTGGGTTCTCCTATATATGTGTTCACCCCTATGGGCGATTCTGTGATGGTAGACCGGATCTATCGATCTTGTATGGTCACCTTCTGTGGGTTTGAGACTAGAGTGGACCTTTTATTGCTTGACATGGTTTATTTTGAGGTTATTCTAGGCATGGATTGACTATCTCCTTATCATGTCGCGCTAGATTGCCATGCTAAGTTAGTTACTTTAGCCATGCCCGAGTCGCCTAGGCTGGAGTGGAGAGGGTCCTCAGTTAGTGCATCCAGCCGGGTTGTTTCATTCCTGAAGGCTCGATATATGGTCAAGAAGGGTTGTCTGGCCTATATTGATTATGTGCGGGACACCACCGCCGAGTCTCCGATGATTGATTCAATGCACAGTGGTTTGAGAGTTTGCTGATGTATTTCCTTCAGCCCTTCCAGGCATGCCTCCGGACCGTGATATTGATTTCTGCATTGATTTAGCTCCAGGCACTCAGCCTATATCTATTCCTCCGTACAGTATGGATCCGAAGGAGTTGAAGTATTTGAAGGAGAAGCTTGAGGAGTTGTTAGCTAAGGGGTTCATCAGACTGAGTGTATCACTGTGGGATGCTCCAGTTCTATTCGTGAAGAAGAAGGATGGGTCCATGCAGATGTATATTGATTACCGCCAGTTGAACAAGGTCACCATTAAGAATAAGTATCCTATGTCGCGCATTGATGATTTGTTTGACCAGTTTCAGGGTGCTCGGGTGTTTTCTAAGATTGATTTGAGATCGGGATATCATCGGTTGAAGATTCGGGCCTCAGATGTTCCGAAGACTGCTTTTCGTACGAGATATGGCCACTATGAGTTCCTGGTGATGTCCTTTGGCTTGACTAATGCCCCAACAGCATTCATGGACTTGATGAATAGGGTGTTCAGGCCATATATTGATTCCTTTGTTATTGTCTTTATTGATCACATCTTGATTTACTCACGTAGCTTGGGGGATCACGAGCAGCATTTGAGAGTTGTGCTCCAGACCTTGCAGGAACAGAAGCTATATGTTAAGTTCTCCAAGTGTGAGTTCTGGTTGGATTCCATAGAATTCCTGGGGCATGTAGTATCCAGAGAAGGTATCAAGGTTGATCCTCAGAAGATCGAGGCAGTTCAGAGTTGGTCGCGTCCTACTTCAGCTACAGAGATCAGGAGCTTTTTGGGCCTAGCAGGCTATTATCGCCGATTTGTGGAGAGGTTATCTTCTATTGCAGCTCCATTAACTAGACTGACTCAGAAGAATGCCCCATTTCGATGGTCTGACGAGTGTGAGGCGAGCTTTCAGAAGCTCAAGGTAGCATTGACCTCAGCACCAGTTTTGGTATTGCCTTCCGGTTCAGGGATGTGTACAGTGTATTGCGATGCTTCGCGCGTTGGCTTGGGATGTGTGTTGATGCAGGAGGGGATAGTTATTTCTTATGCTTCGTGCCAACTAAAGGTTCATGAGAATAATTACCTTGTGCACGATTTAGATTTGGCGGTGATTGTTCATGCTCTTAAGATTTGGAGGCGCTACTTGTATGGGGTGTCCTGTGAGGTTTATACAGACCACCGCAGCTTGAAGCACTAGTTCAAGCAGGGAGATCTTAATTTGAGGTAGCTCTGATGGCTCGAGTTGTTGAAGGATTATGATATCACCATTCTTTATCATCCGGGCAAGGCAAATGTGGTAGCAGATGCCTTGAGCAGGAAGGCAGAGAGTATGGGTAGTTTGTCTTATATTGCAGTGAAGGAGAGACCTCTAGCCTTGGACATTCAGTCCTTGGCTAATCACCTTGTGAGATTAGACCTTTCAGAGCCTCGCCGAGTTTTAGCACATGTGGTTGATCAGCCTTCGTTATTGGGGGAGATTAAGGCCCAGCAGTTCGATGATCCGTACTTAGCGGAGCTTCGGGAGACAATGGTACAGGGTGGTGCCAATGAGGTTACTATTTGCGAGGATGGTGTTCTGAGACTTTAGGGTCGTCTATGTGTTCCTAGCATTGATGGCCTGAGGGAGAGGATTCTAGAGGAGGCACACAGTTCTCGGTATTCTGTTCATCCTGGTGCTACGAAGATGTATCGTGATTTGAAGCAGCATTTCTGGTGGAGGCGGATGAAGAGGGACATTGTGGAGTATGTGACTAGGTGTCTAAATTTCCAGCAGGTGAAGTATGAGCACCAGAGGCCAGGAGGCCTACTTCAGCAGATGCCCATTCCTGAGTGGAAAAGGGAGCGCATCACTATTGACTTCGTGGTTGGGTTGCCTCGGACTTTGCGGAAGGTTGACGCGTTTTAGGTCATTGTGGATAGATTGACCAAATCGGTGCACTTCATTCTGGTGGCTACTACTTATACTTCTGAGAGGTTAGACCAGATCTACATTCGGAAGATAATTCAGTTTCACGTGTGCCGGTGTCCATTATATCAGATCGAGGTCCTCAGTTCACCTCGTATTTTTGGAGAGCATTGCATAGTGATATGGGCACCCAGATAGATCTCAGCACAACATTTCACCCTCAAACTGATGGCCAGTCGGAGCGACAGTTCAGATATTAGAGGATATGCTCAGGGCATGCGTGATTGACTTCGGAGGTCGGTGGGACCAGTTCTTGCCTTTGGCCGAGTTTGCTTACAATATTGGTTATCATTCTAGCATCGAGATGGCTCTATTTGAGGCTTTGTATGGTCGGCGATGTCGTTCCCATATCGGGTGGTTTGAGCCTGGAGAGGCTAAGTTATATGGTACCTACCTGGTTAGGGATGCTTTGGAGAGGGTGAAGTTGTTTCAAGAGAGGCTCCGTACTGCACAGTCCAGATAGAAGAGTTACGCGGGTCAGAGGGCGCGTGATGTATCATTTATGGAGGGAGACAAGGTTCTGTTGAAGGTCTCACCGATGAAGGGTATTATGAGGTTTGGGAAGAAGGGGAAGCTGAGCCCGAGGTTTATAGGTGCCTTCGAGGTGTTGAGGCGAGTTGGGGAGGTTGCTTATGAGCTAGCCTTACCTCCCAGTTTATCAGGAGTTCATCCGGTCTTTCATGTATCCATGCTCCGGAGGTACCACGCTGACTTCTCTCACGTGGTTGATTTCAGCACTATTCAGTTGGATGAGAGATTGGGCTACGAGGAGGAGCCAGTTTCTATTATTGATACACAGGATCGCCAGTTGAGGTCCAAGAGAGTGTCTGCAGTGAAGGTCCAGTGGAGGGGCCAATCAGTCGAGGAAGCGACCTGGGAGTCCGAGGAGGACATGCGGAGCAGATATCCACACTTATTCAGCACTTTAGGTATGATTCTAGACCCGTTCGAGGACGAACATTTATTTAAAAGGTGGAGAATGTAACGACCCGACCGGTCGTTTTGCGTTATCGGACCCTGTTTCCCTAAATGAAACTTCCCATAGCGTCTTATTCTGATTTATGACTTGCGAGGGCGGGTGGTCTGGGATAATACTCTCAAAAATGAGCGAATGGGTCGTTACATCCTCCCCTTTTTAAAATAATTGTTCGTCCGCGAACGAGTATAGAGACATACCTGAAGTGGTGAAAATATGAGGGTAATGGTTGCGCATATCATGCTCGGTCTCCCAAGTCGCCTGCTCGACCGGTTGATCCCGCCATTGAACCTTCGTAGAAGTAATGTTCTTTGACCTCAGCTTTCAAACATGCCTGTCCAAAATAGCCAACGGCTCCTCAACATAAGATAAATTCTTGTTCAACTACACTGAGCTAAAATCCAACACATGAGATGGATCTCTGTGATACTTCTGGAGCATGGAACACTAGATGAACTACGGAGAGACTAGGTGGTAATGCAAGTCTATAAGACACCTCTCCAACCCTCTCGAGAATCCTGAAAGGCCCGATATACCTAGGGATCACCTTTCCCTTCTTTTCGAACCTCATAACACCTTTATGGTCGAAATCCGAAGAAAGACCCGCTCCTCAACCATGAATACAGCATGGCGAACCCTCAGATCTACATAACTCTTCTGTCTGGACTGGGCTGTAGGAAGTCGATACTGAATCACCTTAACCTTCTCCAAAGCATCCCGAACCAAGTCTGTACCCAATAGCCTAGCCTTTCCCATCTCGAACCAACCTACTAGAGACCGACACCGCCCACCACACAGAGCCTCATACAGTGCCATCAGAATGCTCGACAAATAACTGTTGTTGTAGGTAAACTCCGTGTCACGCCCCGAACCTGGGGGCAAGACCGGCACCTCGTGCCTCACCTAACCAACCGTACCAGCTTGCGACTAAGGGACTCTGAACATATAATGTAATAATTTGTCCATGGAGACACATTGCAAGACAATTTGTGAAGCAAAATATAAAACTAAACGAAAACTAGGCCATCATAACTACTACAGCTGACAAACCTATAAAATATACATACAAGGCCTACAAGCCTAACATACTACACTAATGACAGGATATGTCTACAAACCGCTAGTGATTGATGTACTGTGATCGGAACAGGGCCCCAACATACTCATAACATATATACATATATACACAAGATGTACATAAAACTCTAGACCTGTCAACTCTGAAGGATGTGGAACTTACCGATCAAGATGAACTCGAGAAACACCTACTAAGGAGGTCTACCTGTCTATCTGTCTGAACCTGCACGCATGAAATGCAGCGTCCCCAGAAAAGGGACGTTAGTACGAAATAATGTACCGAGTATGTAAGGCAATAAAATAACTAAAAGCTGAAACTGAATTGATAATATATTAATTGAAAGTACTAGGAGTCAAAGATGATCTAGAGATATACTTACATGCTGATACTGACTCAACTCTCTCAATATAGTAAGTAAAATACATGTCCGGCCCTATAAGGCTCGGAACGTGTAACTTATCTACCGTAATAGGCTCTCTCATAGGCGCTCGGCCATACTAGGCTCTGTATCTTGGCCATTCTAGGCTCAGTCATAGGCGCTTGGCCATAATAGGCTCGGTATATAGCTTACCATTTTATCTAAGGTTTCCCAATAGGGGTCTGCTCACCGATTATAGCTCGATGGTGGTGAAAATACTAAACTGAATATTAATAATGTACATAAGTAACGCACACATCCCAACATCAATACAAAGCAGTCCACACAATAGTCCCCTACAAGTGAATAACTCGAACTCGCGGCTTCTGATCACCATCCTGTGAGTTCTTAAAAATATAAAATGACTTACCATGAATTTATAGGAGAAAAAATGGATGAAAGATAGAATTAAACTTACCTTATTTGTTGGATAACTCGGATCTTATCTTGGTTCTTCAATCTGTAGGTTTTACCTCCAATTAGAACTTGAAAGGGAGACAAAATCAGTTAAAGTTTGGAGGGAAATATTTGGGAGGATGTTTTCAGGGGTTTAGGTCTGGTTGATTGTAGTATTTTATGAGTGTTATATTTCAGGATATAATCCCTTAAATGGGCTGTTTGGCCGACCTGAAATAGCCTCTTTTTGGACTCTCATTTAAGCAAGTAGGTGATGCACCTACTTGTCACCTAGCATCTTGCGCAGTCTTGCAAAAATGCATATATCTCTCTACGCTGATGTTGTATTGACAACAGTTTAATGAGTTAGTAATTAGACTCATAGATCTTAAATTTTATAGGTGGAACACGTCAAAGATCTTAGTATATTGGGAGAAAATCGCAGTTACATTTGACCCAAATTTTCAGTAAAACTTATGAATATAACTTGTGATGACTTTCATCAACTTTTGTTCCACAACTCGTTTGACTTCAAAACATAACATACGACTAACATACAACTGACATAACTCATAACATAACCTCCTTATCATGTTAATCATCCTAGTCTCACCCCAAAAGTACATGTTATAACATTCTCAACTTGTCGACTTTCGATGAAACATTGTTTTCTTCAATTCCTTTAGCTTCTGACCCTTCCAACCCTCTTTGTACTTGCTTTTCATGATCTTCACTATTTGTAACCTCCGATATAACATGATTAAATTACTTTATATACTTTAAAATATTATCTCAAATTTGGTCCTACATTAGTTTGCTTACAATTCACTTTTACATACGAAAATATAGGGTGTAACATCATTCCCCCCTTGGGAACATTCATCCTCAAATGTTTACTCTTAGAGACTTCGGAAAATTTTTGCCAGAGTCTCCTCTGTACACTAGACTAAAACCAACCTGCACACAGCCAGAAAACATACTATGCATTCCACACATGGCCAATGTCTATAAATAGCAACACTTTGCCTCACACAGCCGTAAATCATAAATACTAAAAGTAAAAAAAATAACAGCTTACCCGATGACCTACTAGCCTGAATAGATCTATACTGTAGCATCCCATTTCGAGCCATATCTTCAGTTTTAAATAGGTGGGGGTATTTAGACTTCATTTCTTCCTCCGCTTCCCACGTTATCTCTTCCACATTCTTGCTTCTCCATAAGACCTTCACGGCGGCTACCTCCTTATTTCGTAGCTTGTAGATTTGTCGGTTTAGGATGGCTACTGGAATTTCCTCATATGAAAAGTCCTCCGTAATTTATGCATCATCCGTGGGCACCACTAGAATAGTATCTCCAATGCACTTCCGTAGCAATATATGTGAAAAACCAGATTGACAGAGTCAAATTCTGAGGGAATTATAACTCATAAGCTACTTGGCCCACTCTTTGAGTGATCCTATAAGGCCCAATATACCGTGGTCTAAGATTTTCTTTCTTTCCAAACCTCATCACACCCTTCATAGGTGTACCTTTAAGAATACCCAGTCATTAACTCCAAACTCTAAGTCTCATCGCCGCATGTCAGAATATGACTTCTGACGACTCTGAGTTGTCAATAGTCGCTCCCGGATAAGCTTTACTTTCTCTATGGCCTACTAAACCAGGTCTGGCCCATATAACCCAGATTCTCGAACATCAAACCACCCTATAGGAGATCCGCACTTATAGCCATACAAAGCTTCGTACAAAGTCATCTGGATACTGATCTGGCAACTGTTACTAAATGAAAACTCGATAAGAGATAGATGTTCATCCCAACTTCTTTTAAAATCCAACACACATGCTCGTAACATATCCTCGAGCATCTGAATAATGCGCTTGGCTTGTCCATCAGCTTGTGGATGAAAGGTTGTGCTGAGATTCACCTGAGTCCCTACACCTCTCTGAAATGACCTCCAAAAATGTGTTGTAAATATAATAGATATTGGTACTCCGTGTAGCTGCACTATCTCCTAAATATATAACTTTGCACAATCTTCGGCTGTATATGTAGATCTGACCGGTAGGAAATGAGCTGATTTTGTGAGCCTATCAACTATCACCCATATAGAATCAAACTTATGATGAGAACAAGGTAAACCCGTGACAAAGTACATGTTTACCGCCTCCCATTTCCACGTCGGGATCTCTATAGTCTGCATTAGTCCTCCGGGCTTCTAGTGCTCTCCCTTCACCTGTTGGAAACTAGGACACTGGGCGACAAACTCAGTAATGTTCTTCTTCATATCGTTCCACCAGTACACATCCTTAATGTCATGATACATCTTCGCCGACCTAGGATGAATGAAGTACCAAGAATAATGTGTCTCTTACATAATCATGTCTTGTGCCCCTACTACATCTAGAACACACAGACGACCCCTATATCTGAGAACCCTATCTCCCTTGAGCTCTAATAACAGCTTTTTCTGCTGCAGGACTCGCTCTCTTTACTCGACAAACTCTGGGTCCTCGTACTGCCTTTCCTTGAATTCAGCTATGAGAGATTATTTTGCAGCGTTTTGGAGTACAACTCCACCATTGTCAGAGTCTACTAACTGAACCCCCAAACAAGCCAATTGATTAATCTCTCTAGATAATTGTCTTTTCTCGGCCTCTACATGTGCTAAGCTACCCATAGATCGGCAACTTAAGGCATCTACTACAACATTAGATTTCCCTGGATGGTAGAGAATGTTAACATTGTAATCTTTCAATAACTCAAGCCATCGCCTCTGTCACAAATTCAACTCTTTTTTCTTGAAGATATATTGCAGGCTTCTATGATCTGTAAATACATCAACATGAACACCATATAAATAATGATGACATATCTTAAGTGCATGGACAACTGCAGCTAACTCAAGGTCATGATTCGGATAATTCCGCTCGTGCATCCTCAACTTCCTTGAAGCATACGCAATTACCTCCCCATTTTGCATTAGGACACATCCTAATCCGACACCTGAGGCATCATAATACACGACATAACCCTCTAAATCCTCTAGAAGTGTTAAAACTAGCGCTAAGGTCAACCTGTTCTTAAGCTCTTTGAAACTCCGCTCGCAAGCCTCCGTCCATTGAAACTTAGTTGCTTTCTGCGTCAACTTAGTCAATGTTAAAGATAGGGAACAAAAACTCTCTACGAACCTCTTCTAGTATCCTGCTAAGCCTAGAAAGCTACGGACCTCTGTCGGAGTGGTAGGTCTAGGATAGATTTCATGGCCTCAATCTTCTGAGTGTCTACCTTTATACCTTCATTGGATACAATATTCGCCAAGAATGCTAAAGACTTCAACCAGAACTCAGATTTAGAAAACTTAGCATACAACTTACGATCATGGAGGGTTTGGAGTACCGCTTGAAGGTGGTCCCCATGCTCATCCTATGAACGTGAATAAACCAGAATATCATCAATAAATACCATCACGAACAAATCTAAAAATGGACAGAATAGGATCTTCATCAAGTCCATAACTACGGCAGGTGCATTCGTCAACCCGAAGGACATGACAAGGAACTCGAAGTGGCCATATCGGGTCCTGAAGGCTGTTTTGGGAATATCTTTCTCCCAAACTCTGACCTGGTGGTACCCCAACCTCAAATCTATCTTTGAAAAGCATCTAGCCCCGTACAGCTGATCAAACAAGTCATCGATCCTTGGAAGTGGATACTTATTCTTAATAGTTACGTTGTTCAGCTGCCTATAATCGATACACATCCTCAGCGAGCCGTCTTTCTTCCGTATAAATAGTATCGGTGCACCCCAAGGTGAGGTACTAGGCCTGATGAAACCTTTCTCCAGCAAATCTTTTAACTGCTCCTTCAACTCCTTCAATTCGACAGGTGCCATTCTATATGGAGGGATGGATATTGGTTGAGTTCCCAGAAGAAAATCTATGCTAAAATCAATCTCTCGCTCTAGAGGAATACATAGAAGTTCATCTGGAAACACATATGCGTACTCTTTGACTACTAGAATAGACTAAAGTGTAGGTATCTCAGCATCTGCATCTCTAACTCGCGCAATATGATAAATGCGTCATATAGGAAATAAACCTACCTCTGGTTGTCGCTGTATTACCTACCCATTCAAGGACTGGCTCACCCGGAAAATGAAATCTAGCTGCCTTTGCTCGATAATCAATTGTGGCATAGCAAGCTGAAAACCAGTCCATTCCCATGATAGCATTAAAATCCAACATCTCTAGCTCAACTAGGTCGCCTGAGGTCTGACGACTACAAACTATCATCGTAAAACCTCGGTAAACCCATCTAGTAATAATCGATTCACCGACCGATACCGCAAAAGGATCACTTAGTATTTCAGGCACTATACCAAACTTCCACGCGAAAAATGGGGTAATATATGATAAAGTAGATCCTGGGTCTATCAAGGCATAAGTATCGTGAGAGCAAATGGTCAATATACATCTCACAATGTCCGGTGAAGACTCCTGGTCATGTCGATCCGCTAAAGCATAGATATGGTCCTGGTTACCACTTGAACTGGAACATCTACCTCTACCTCGACCTCCACCAGCCGAAGACTGAGACTCACGCCCTGAAGGATGCACGGACATAGATGATCCTGTTGTGGAACTCGCTGGTTGTACCATACCCCTAGAATCTCTATTTGGGCAATCTCGCATCATATGTGCCGGAGGCCCACAAGTATATCAAGCATCAGAACCTGCTCGGCATTAGCCTAAGTGTCCTCTACCACATATGTCACACCGCTGCAGAAAATGACCATGTCTACCCTGAACCTCGTTGTCACTGCAAACCTGATGCCTGTGAGTTCTCACCTGGTCTTGACTGAGTATAACGATCATAACTGTAACCCTGTAACTTAGGTGGTGGATGCCTAGGTGGCCGTCCGAAGTACTGGGGCCTATAATTATCCTGAGACTGCTCTTAAGACCTGGGAAATCTCATCATCTTACGTTGCCCTTGCTCAGTCCTCTTTGTACCCTGCTGTCGATGCCTACCCTTTTGTATATTCTGGCGATGCCTGAATCCGGGAGATATCCGTACTATCCTGCAATGCACCGGTGGCACATGCCTCGGTCAACTCTGGGGCCAACCCTGATATAAACTTGTGGATCATGTTCCGCATAGTAGCAATTTTGGATGATGCATATCTGGCCAATGATTCAAAACAGAGACTATACTCTCGAACACTGATATTGCCCTTCTTGAGGGCTAGAAACTTATTGACTCGAGCCTGTCAAATCTCCCGCGGTAAGTACTGGTCAAGGAAGGCATATGAAAAATTATCCCAAATAGCTGGAGGTGCATCACATCCCCTGGACCTCTCCTATCCCTCGTACCAAAGGATGGCTATATCTCGGAGACGAAAAGCTGCTAGCTCAGCTGCCTCTTTCTCTGTGGCATGCATAACCTGAAAGATCCTGTGAAGTTGATCTATGAAATCCTGCGGGTCCTCACTCTGATCTGTCCCCGTGAACTCTGGAGGACTCAAAGCAATAAACTCTCGGACCCTTGAACTCCTAGACCCCTCAGAAGATCATGCACTAGCTGATGCCCTAACTTGTTGTTGGGTAGCTACCAACTATTTCAACAAATGCACCACACTCCTCAAATCCTTATCTGATAGAAGTGGAGAGGGAATTGGATGTGCAGTATCCCTAGGAATCTTCTCAGATGGTAAAGGGGCCAGTAAAGGCCAAGTAGGGGTCTCGCCCTGGCCTCAGACTGTCCCCATCTACTAGGGGTACCCTGCTGGTCCCCTACCCTGCTACTGTATCTCTCCTCTGTCTAGTTGTAGTCTTTCTATTCATTGTCATCTGTGTATGAAAACACCAACACGTCAGTTTAACTCAAATTTCCTATAACTCAGTTCTACAACATGATTCAGATGTGAAAGAAGGGTAACCAACTCCTAAATGCCCTGTAGTTCCCTACTTATATAAAGTGGTGCACAACACATCTATAAACAAGAACCTACTAGACACGGCGTGTAGACTCCCGAGGACAGAACTACTCTGATACTAAGTTTGTCACGCCCCGAACCTGGGGGCAAGACCGGCACCCGGTGCCTCACCTAACCTAGTGTACCAACTTGCGACTAAGGGACGATGAACGTATAATGTCATAATTTGGCCATGGGGGCACATTGCAAGACAATTTGTGAAATAAAATATAAAACTGAACGGAAACTAGTGCTAATTAAACATCAATATAAAGCTTGGCCGACAAGGCCGTCATAACTACTACAGCTGACAAACCAACAAAATATATATACAAGGCCTAGAAGCCTAACATACTACACTAACTGATAGGATATGTCTACAAGCCTCTAATGATGGATGTACGGTGATCAGAATAGGTCCCCGACCTACCTATAATATATATACATATATACTTTATATGTACACAAAACTCTAGACCTAGCAACTCCGAAGAACATGGAGCTTACCGATCAAGCTGAACTCGGGAAACACCTACTGAGGAGGTCTACATGTATGTATGTCTAAACCTGCACGCATAAAATGCAGCGTCCCCAGAAAAGGGATGTTAGTATGAAATAATGTACTGAGTATATAAGGCAATAAAATAACTGAAAGCTTAAAATAAATTGATAATATAATAATTGAAAGTACTGGGAGTCAAAGATGATTTGGAGATATACTTACCTGCTGATATTGACTCGTCTCTCTCAATATAGTAAGTAAAATAAATGCCCGGCCCTATAAGTCATGGAACGTGTAACTGCTTTGCCATAGCAGGCTCGCTCATAGGGGCTCGACTATACTAGGCTGCATCTCATCCATTCTGGGCTCTCTCATAGGCGCTCGGCAATAGTAGGCTGGGTATATAGCTTACCATCTGATCTGAGGTTTCATAATAGGGGCCTGCCCACCGATTATAGCTCGATGGTGGTGAAAATACTGTTATACTATATATATATATATATATATATATATATATATATATATATATATATATATATATACACAGAGACACACACACAGACACACACACACACACACACACTCTGCTCTCATGGTTGAAAGAAGATAATACTAAACTCAATATGAACTCCTGATAAAGGAGAATAATTTAAATTATGAGACTAGGATAATGTACATAAGTTCAGGAATACGAACTTCTCTTTATGCCTCGTTATCAAACTCATGTAGTTACGGATCATGCCAAAATGAAGAAAGGTTTATCTTAACATACCTTATCACAATTTTTCCAATCACCAAGTTGAACTCGCATATTCGTACCTTAACCTACAACAACGATAATAGTACTATCATTAAGTTACAAAAGGTACAACTATCGCACAACGAACAAGAAGCTTATTTTGTATTAAAGCGAGTTGCATCTTCCCTATAATCCTTACTTCCTCCAAATTCAAGATAACACAAGAAAAAAAAACAAGAACACAACAATAACAACATATATACATTATTTTCCAACCTTATATACACCACAAAATACTACAAAACAACCCAACATACCCCAATCTCTTCATACACAAAACGACCACCGTAGTAGTGTCAAACAAACCAAAAATATTATGATGAACGACAAAATCACCACCTTGCATTTATGTGGTTTTTATCCACACCATTCCTCCTCAAAAACTCCAAAAAAAAGGTAGTAAAACACGCATCCCAACAGCAACACAAAACGGTCCACAAAACAGTCTGCTACAAGTGAATAACTCGAACTCACGACTTTCGATCACCGTCCTGTGAGTTCTTACAAATATAAAATGACTTACCATGAATTTACAGAATAAAAAATGGATGAAATATCGCATTAAATTTACCTTATTTGTTGGATAACTCAGCTCCTATCTTAGTTCTTCATTCTCTAGGTTTTACCTCCAATTAGAACTTGAAAGGGAGAGAAAATCAATCAGGGTATGTGGGAAATATTTGGGAGGATGTTTTCAGGTGTTTAGGTCTGGTTAATTGTGGTATTTTATGAGTATTATATTTCAGGAAATAATCCCTTAAATGGGCTCTTTGGCCGACCTGAAATAGCCTCTTTTTGGACTCTCATTTAAGCAAGTAGGTGATACACCTACTTGTCACCTAGCAGCTTGCGCAGTCTTGCAAAAATGCATATATATCTCTACGCTAATGTTGTATTAACAAATATTTTAATGCGTTAGAAATTAGACTCATAGGCCTTCAATTTTATAGGTGGACTACACCCCACAAATCTAAGTATATTGGGAGAAAATACCAGTTACATTTGACCCAAATTTTCAGTAAAACTTATGAACGTAACTTGTGATGACTTTCATCAACTTTTGTTCCACAACTCGCTTGACTTGAAAACATAACACATAACTAACATACAAATAATATAACTCATAGAATAACCTCCTTATAATGTTAATAACCCTAGTCTCACCCCAAAAGTACATGTTATAACATTCCTAACTTGTTGGCTTTCGACGAAACATTGTTTTCTTCAATTCCTTTAGCTTCTGAACCTTCCAACCCCCTTTGCACTTGTTTTTCATGATCTTCAATATTTGTAACCTCCGAGGTAACATGATTAAATTACTTTATATACTTTCAAATATTATCTCATTTTTGGTCCTACATTAGTTTGCTTACGACGCACTTTTACGTACGAAAATATAGGGTGTAACACTCCGCGAGTGGCAAGAACTGATCCTAAGAACCTCCAAACTCCATCACACACTCACGGAGCATATCCTTCATTATCTGAATAGTGCGCTCGGACTGTCTACCCGTCTGAGGGTGAAATTTTATTCTCAACTAAACCTGAGTACCTAACTCGTGTTGTACGGCCCTACAGATCAATGATGTAAACTGCGTACCCCGGTCAGAGATGATAGATACCGGCACGCCATGAAGTGTGACAATCTCGCAGATATAAACTCGAGCTAGCTGCTCAGAAGAATAAGTAGTCATCACAGGATTGAAATGAACTGACTTGGTCAGCCTGTCCACAATCACCCAAACTGCATCAAACTTGCTCTGAGTCCGCGGAAGCCCCCACAACAAAATCCATAGTGATCCTCTCCCATTTCCACTTCGAAATCTCTAGATTCTGAAGCAAACAACATGGCCGCTGATGCTCATACTTCACCTGCTGTCAATTCATACATCGAGCTACATACTCTACTATGTCCTTCATTATCCTCCACCAATAATGTTGCCTCAAATTCTGATACATCTTCGCGGCACCCGGATGAATGGAGAACCACGAACTGTGATCCTCCCGGAGAATCAACTCAAGCAATCCATATGCTTTGGGAAGATATAGCCTGCCCTGCATCCTCAAAGCACCATCATCTCCAATAGTGACCTCCTTAGTATCACCTTGTTGAACCGTGTCCCTAAGGACAAGCATATGGGGGTCATCATACGGACACTCCCTGATACGAACATAAAGAGAAGATTGAGAGATCACACAAGACAACACTCGACTTGGCTCATAAATATCCAATCTAACAAACTAGTTGGCTAAGGCCTGAACATCCAACACCAATTGCCTCTCTATTGTTGGTAGATATGCTAAGCTCCCCAAACTCTCTGCCCACTCAAGTTAAGATCCTTCTGTTTGAACAGATGCTGCAAACTCTAGTGATCGGTGTAGATCTCACAAGGGACACCGTACAAATAGTACTGCCAAATCTTCAAGGCATGAACAATAGATGCTAACTCAAGGTCATGGATAGGATAGTTCTTTTCATGCACCTTCAGCTGTCTGGACGCGTAGGCAATCACCACATCTTCCTGCATCAACATCGTGTCGAGACCAATCCACGACGCACCACAATATACAGTATAAGACCACGAACCTGTAGGCAATATCAATATTGGGGCTGTAGTTAAAGCTGTCTTGAGCTTTTGAAAGCTTTCCTCACACTCCTCTGTCCACCTGAATGGAGCACCTTTCTAGGTCAGCCTGGTCATAGGTGCTGCAATAGATGAGAAACCCTCTACAAACCGATGGTAATACCCCGCCAAACCAAAAAAACTCTGGATCTCCATAGCTGAGGACGGTCTGGGCCAACTCTGCACTGCTTCAACCTTCTTTGGATCCACCTTGATCCCATCACTCGACACTACATGACCCAAGAATGCCACTAAGTCTAGCCAAAACTCACACTTTGAAATTTTTGCATATAAGTTCTTTTCTCTCTGGAGCACAGTCCTCAAGTGTTGCTCATGATCCTCCCGAGTTCGGGAGTACACTATAATATCGTCAATAAAGACAATGACAAAAGAGTCAAGATAGAGTCGGAACTCACTGTGCATCAAGTGCATGAATGTTGTTGGGGCGTTGGTCAGCCCAAATGACATCACAAGGAACTCGTAGTGACCATACCGAGTCTTAAAAGCAGTCTTCAAGATATCTGGCTCCCAAATCTTCAACTGATGATAGCTTGAACGTAAGTCAATCTTGGAAAACACTCTGACACCTTGTAACTGATCGAATATGTCATTAATACGAGGCAATGGATACTTGTTCTTCATCTTAACTTTGTTCAACTGGCGATAATCAATGCATATACGCATAGAACCATCATTCGTCTTCACAAACAAGACCGGAGCACTCCAAGGTAACACACTAGGCCGAATGAAGCCCTTATCGAGTAACTCCTGTAACTGCTCATTCAGCTCCTTCAACTCAGGAGGAGCCATATAATATGGAGGAATAAGATGGGCTGAGTTCCCATAAAAAATCAATACTGAAGTCAATATCCCTGTCGGGCGGCATACTTGAAAGATCAGCTGGAAATACTTCTGGAAAATCTCTCACTACTGGAACTGACTCAATTGTAGGGTATCAACACTGACATCTCTCACATAAGCTAGATACGCGTCACA
The DNA here is from genome assembly GCA_005239505.1 of Nicotiana paniculata. Taxonomy (NCBI): domain Eukaryota; kingdom Viridiplantae; phylum Streptophyta; class Magnoliopsida; order Solanales; family Solanaceae; genus Nicotiana; species Nicotiana paniculata. The sequence continues at coordinate 3,196 of ML347007.1, read as the reverse complement.
CCCCTTCTCAACCATTCGCTGAGCCTTTAAAAATGAAATAACTCTGTTGGGAGTATAATATAAGGTACCTCTCCACTCTAATCGTGGTAATCCTGGCATAACCAGCTTCACGGTCTTGGTGTGACAATCAAGAATAGCAAGGGGTGACAACCAGTTCAGGCCCAAAATAATATCAAAATCTATCATACTAAGAAATAATAAATCAGCTCTAGTCTCAAAACCACTAAGAACAACCAAACACGACTGATACACAGAGTCAACAACAGTAGAATCTCCCATAGGTGTAGACGCATAAACAGGAGAATTCAAAGAATCATGGGATACTCCCAAATACGGAGAAAAATAAGAGGATACATAGGAATAAGTGGAGCCTGGATCAAATAAAGCCGATGCATCTCTATGATAGACCGGAACAATACCTGTAATGACAGAGACGGAAGCAACTGCCTATACGAGCAGGAAGAGCATAATATCTGGCCTGGCCTCCCCCTTTAGGTAGACCTCTACCTGCCCGGCCTCCACCTCGAGCTGGCTGAGCAGGTGGAGTAGTAGCTAATGTTGTAATCATAGCCTAGGGACCTAGTGGAGCACGTGTTGTTTGAGTAGTCTGTGGAGGTGAACCCTTCCTAAGTTTATGGAAATCCCTCACCATATGGAGAGTTTCACCACACTCAAAACAAGCTCTCGGAGGGCGTGGCTGTTGTGGATGGCTCGGGCCTGGTCGGCTGGACTGATAGTTGAAATCACCCCTTGCAGGAGGAGCACTAGACACTGGTGGTGCATAATAAGGCTCATGGGCCTAAAAGGGGACGGATTACCGCTGGCAGCTGGAAGTGATGAATGAACGGGGCGAATCACATAGCCCCTACCATTACGAGTTGCAGCTGGGCCACGAGTACCACTATAAGTGCCAGACTCTCGAGATCTCTTGGCCTCCCTCCCCATAACCTACTGGTATGCAATATCCTTCTCCAACTCCTGGGCCATGATAATCTTGATACTGGGGTTGAGCCCCTTGATAAATCGATGGACCCTTTCTCAAGCTGTACCAACCAAGGTTGGTGCATGCCTAGCCAAATCACTGAAACGAACTGCATACTCTGACACAGTCATAGAACCCTGGCGCAACTACTCAAACTCCATGCGCCATGCATCTCTGAGACTCTGGGGAACACACTCCCTCAAGAACATATGCAAGAACGGAGTCCAAGTAAGTGAAGATTCCTCAGCCGGACTACCCAATTCATAAGCACACCGCCAGTGATAGGCTGCTCCTCTAAGCTAGAACATAGTGAAAGAAACCCCATCCGCTACACCCATAGTACGGAGGATACGATGACACTCCTTAAGAAAACCTTGAGCATCCTCTGACGCCAAGAAACTGAAAGTAGGAGGGCAGTATTTCCTGTACCTCTCAAGCTCGAGATACTCCACCTCAGATTCTACTTCCCTAACCTCGGGCTGAACTGGAGCTACTGGCTGCATCGGTATGATCTCTAGAACCTTGTCAACCTAAACTTGTTGCTCTGGGGTACGGGTAGTGGGAGTCTGTGCTCCTCCCCCGGCCTGAGAGTGGATGGAGCAAGTTAGATCAATCCAGCCTGAACCAAGGTGCTGAACATGCTCAGAAACTAGGCTAGAGTCTCCTGGAGGGCTGGTGCAGCAGCAGGTGCCTCATGTGCCTGCACCCCCTCCCCCCCCCCCCCCCCCCCCCCCCCCCGCTGGAGCAACTAGGGGCTCCTCTGCAGCATCTCGTACAGGTGCTCTAGCTACACCACGTGGACTTCCTCGGCCTCAACCCTGACCTCTCCCGCCTCTAGCAGGGGGGCGCGAGTGCCTGGTCATCTGATCTGGATGTACGTGTCCTCACCATCTGTGAGAGAATAGAAGATAGAAGAATCTGCCGTAGATGTGAAATTTGCTAATTTTCATTCTCAGCTTTCTTATCACATGAATGATACATAACTTCTTATCATAAGAATAGTGAACTAGAAATCATATTTTGATTGGTTTGAGGATTTCGACCTTGAACTAGAACAGGTTCTGTTTTCTTTGGACAAGCAGGAAAGAGAGATCGGGATGATAGAGACTTGAATAAGTATAGAATAAATCAAATAAAAGGCTCGTGCGTAGATCAACACAAAGCTATTAATCCAATCCGATCCAAGATGAGTAACCGAGTTCTTCTTCCTATGGTTGGCACGATAATCCCTCTCAAAGGGGAAGAATCTGATTCGATCTCCGGGCTTATAACCAACCTATGAATAATGGTCTGTCTCGCCTAGTTGGTATCTTTCTTGGAATCAAGAGTCGTCAGTACTGAAAAGGCACTGGAATTACCTTCGGGAAATCTAGGAGGACACCTCGTCGAGCCTATGGTGGACGTCGGTTGGGTTGTCGGCGATTACGACCATTCAAAGGCATTTTTCCATTAGTTGGAGTAGGAAGGGGGATGACGTCGATAAGTATTATATATATAATATAATTAAGGCATTAGGAATCTGGGTGATCACGCGCTTCACGTGGTATTTATTAGGATTATGACTGAGAAAATTACCGCTTATTTCAGACATCCCGGACCATCGCTTTTATCGTCAACAGAGAGAGTCGCTCGATAAAGGAAGTCGTCTTTGGGAAAAAATTATTCCTTTGCCGGGCGCTAGTCAAAGTAGTAAAAAAGGGCAAGTAGCGAGCAGGAGCAGTGTTGGCTTTGTGGTCGTTAACGGGAACAAATGAAGAGGAGCACAACACCCTCCACACTCGATTGGCTAATCAAAGTCAAACNGGAACAAATGAAGAGGAGCACAGCACCCTCCGCACTCGATTGGCTAATCAAAGTCAAAGCGGCCAGCTTCTTTTGAATGGGTCACCAATAGAACCGTCGGTTCTTCAGAATCTAACACCGGGACCACCTTTAAAGTTACCCGGTCTGGTTCCAAATCAGCCGTTCATTCAACACTGCTACAACCTCCGCACGCATTCGTCGACCGGCAGAAGTGCTTTTTCAGTTTGTTATGGGTTCCAACCCATGGACTTGGTAGCAGACGGTTCGGACGATGGTTGTGTCCTGAACCCAGTCAGCGGCACATCTCCTATCTCCTAGAGAAGCGGCTGAACAACTGTGAGCCGCTAGTTTCCTGGAGAACGGAGGGAGAGGCTAGGAGAGACTTAAAGGTTGTAGCGAACAACCATCTGC
>ML347006.1:0-14750 GCA_005239505.1 Nicotiana paniculata | reverse complement strand
TCATTCTTGAACAAAAATCCATTTTTTGATTTATTTCATCTATTCCATGACCGGAACAGGGGAGGATACACGTTACACTACGATTTTGAATCAGAAGAGAGATTTCAAGAAATGGCAGATCTATTCACTCTATCAATAACCGAGTCGGATCTGGTGTATCATAAGGGATTTGCCTTTTGTATTGATTCCTGCGGATTGGATCAAAAAATATTCTTGAAAGAGGCCAGGGATGAATCGAAAAAGAAATCTTTATTGGTTCTACCTCCTATTTTTTATGAAGAGAATGAATCTTTTTCTCGAAGGATCAGAAAAGAATGGGTCCGGATCTCCTGCGGGAATGATTTGGAAGATCGAAAACCAAAAATAGTGGTATTTGCTAGCAACAACATAATGGAGGGATTCACTCAATATATATTGATCCAAAATCTGATTCAAATCCAATATAGTACCTATGGGTACATAAGAAATGTATTGAATCAATTCTTTTTAATGAATAGATCCGATCGCAACTTCGAATATGGAATTCAAAGGGATCAAATAGGAAAGGATACTCTGAATCATAGAACTATAATGAAATATACGATCAACCAATATTTATCGAATTTGAAAAAGAGTCAGAAGAAATGGTTCGAGCCTCTTATTTTGATTTCTCGAACCGAGAGATCCATGAATCGGGATCCTGATGCATATAGATACAAATGGTCCAATGGGAGCAAGAATTTCCAGGAACATTTGGAACAGTCCGTTTCGGAGCAGAAGAGCCGTTTTCAAGTAGTGTTCGATCGATTACGTATTAATCAATATTCGATTGATTGGTCTGAGGTTATCGACAAAAAAGATTTGTCTAAGCCTCTTCGATTCTTTTTGTCCAAGGCACTTCTTTTTTTGTCCAAGTTGTTTTTCTTTTTATCTAACTCACTTCCTTTTTTCTGTGTGAGTTTCAGAAATATCCCCATTCATAGGTCTGAGATCTACATCTATGAATTGAAAGGTCCGAATGATCAACTCTGCAATCAGTTGTTAGAATCAATAGGTCTTCAAATTGTTCATTTGAAAAAATTGAAACCCTTCTTATTGGACGATCATGATACTTCCCAAAAATCGAAATTCTTGATCAATGGAGGAACAATATCACCATTTTTGTTCAATAAGATACCAAAGTGGATGATTGACTCATTCCATACTAGAAATAATAGCAGGAAATCCTTTTATAATTCTGAATTCAACAGTTTTGCATGATAAGGAATCAAGGAATTGAAATTTTTTTCTAACAGTTCCATAGCCTCCCGAAAATAAGTACAAAAATCTCCGTACCAATTCGCGAGACTCTACTAAACATGATTGTGACTCATAACATCTATGAACATAAAGCTTTGATAACAACTTGTCACGACCCAATTCTCCGCCATGACGGCACCTAGTCGATACGACTATATAATCCTAACAATTGTGGAATAACGGAAATAAAAGCAGTATTTGACGACTAAACTTCAACAGATAACTATATACTAATAAAATTCTGCTCGGCATGTACAAGTAAACCAGCACTCGAGTATAAATAATATTCCCAAAACCCGATGGTCATGAGTCACAAGCTATAAGAATTTGTCTAACTGTTTCTACACATCAGTATCTAAAAGAAATAAAGGAGGAAACAACAAAAGGGATAGAGGGGGACTCTGAGGTCTACGGACACTGCGATATACCTTAAAGTTTTCGAAGCAGCAGCAAGTATGCAACTAATAGCAGGTCTGGTAGGAGGTAACTGGATCTGCACACAAAACATGTGCAGAAGAGCAGCATGAGTACACCACAACGGTACCTAGCAAGTGCCAAGCCTAACCTCGGTAGAGTAGTGATATGGTCAGGTCTGAGTCATACTGGGATAGAATAATAAGATAGAAGATGTAACAACATGATGAAAGACTAAGAATTTAACAAAAAATAATTCACGGAGAAATAACATAGCAGCACATAGAAGTGAACAACAGGGGCGCTCCCGAGATACCATCTCGTAGTCCTAAAAGTAAATGTGCAGGGGAATCTCCCGAGGTACCGCCTTGTAGTCCCAAAAGTAAATATGCAAAAGGATCTCCCGAGGTACCGTCTCGTAGTCCCAGAAATAAACACACAGCTCGAAATCAATAGCAACAACAATTAATAGTAGGAAATCCTACAAATTAAGACTAAATACGAATCAACGAAAAATAGGAAAAATCAACTAAGCATGTTGCATAGATTGCAAATAGGCATAGACACGTAGACATGCGATATTAAGCTAAACAGGATAACTACACATGCTGGGATAATTCATTAAAGACATAACAAGTTACGGCTCAATGTAAAACCATATTTTTAAAACAATTAGCCTATATACGCACTCGTCACCTCGCGTACACGGCACTCACATATCATAGAAGTGTCACAACAATACCAAATCCTAAGGGGATTTCTGCGACACAAGGTTAGGCAAGCCACTTACCACGAGCCAAGCTCAATCAATCAACAAGAACGCCTTTTCCTCGAGTTTCCGAGCCCGAATGACCCAAATCTAGCCAAAAATAATTGCATACTAGAAATACAACTATAATAAACTAATATAATTAATGAAATCAAGATTTAACAAGAATTTCAAAAATCGCCCAAAAGTCCACCCAGGCCCACGTCTCGGAATCGGGTAAAAAATACAAAATATGAACACCCATTGAACCACGAGTTCATTCATACCAAAATTACTCAAATTCGATACCAAAATCTCAATCAAAACCCAATTTTTTTGTTGAAGAGATTCTTCCATTTTTCCCAAATTTCTCAACTCAAATCTTAAATGAGAAGGTGAAATTAATGATAGATTAGTGGGATATAACCAAAAACAAGTGAAGAATCATTACCCAATCGATGTCTCTGAAAATCCCTTAAAATCTCCTCCAAATTCGGGCTCTCTATCTCAAGTTTTGATAAAAATGGCAAAACCCTCATTTTTGAAATGTTTATAACTACCTAGTGATTCCTTCTTCGCGAACGCGGAACAATCCTCGCGTTCACGAAACATAAAAATGCTTCAGTTCAAAAACCTCCTTCACGAACGCGATGGCCCAATCGCGAACGTGGAGCTTACACAGCTTGACCCTACGAAACGCGGGACCCACATCGCGACGCGTAGGCTAATTGCCTAGGGACTCATTAGACCAGTTTTCTTTACGCGAATGCGAGGTCCTATCCCAAACGCGTAGACTTAGAAACTCACAACTTCGCGAATGCGAGACCTACATCGCGAGCGCGAAGAACAAAACTCCGCTGGCATCCATATTCCTTACGCGAACACGAGACCTCTCTCGGGAACACGATGAAGGGAACCATCAACCGAACATCAGATTTTTCTGCATTTCCAACAAGTCCAAAACTAGTCTGTTAACCACCCGAAATCCACCCGAGGCCCCGGGACCTCAACCAAACATACCAAAAAGTCTTAAAACATCATACAAACTTAGTCGAGCCCTCAAATCACATCAAACAACAACAAAAATACGAATCACACTCCAATTTAAGCGTAATAAACTTCAAAACTTCTAACTTCTACAACCGGTGTCGAAACCTATCAAATCACGTCCGATTGACCCCAAATTTTCAAATTGGTCATAATTGAGACCTACTCCGACTTCCGGAATCGGAATCTGGCCCCGATATAAAAAAATCCACTTCCGGTCAAACTTCCCAAAAATTCAACTTTCGTCATTTCATTCAGCTACAAACCTCCAATTCACAATCCGGACACGCTCCTAAGTCCAAAATCACCCAATGGAGCTAACGGAACCGAAAAAACTCCATTCCAGAGTCATCTTCACACAAAATTCCTAGAACTTAGGCTTCCATTTTAGGGACTAAGTGTCCCATTTCACCCCAAACTAAAAAAAATGTCCTCTCGGCAAGTCATATAAGCATAAAATAATACGGGGAAAGCAGAAAATAGTGGATCGAGGCTAATACTCTTAAAAAGACCGGCAGGGTTGTTGCAAGCAAGGATTCAAGTGCGGGGGATGGCTATAAAATATTCATATATTATATACTTAAAAATAAATTATCTTATATATATATGTGTGTGTGTGTGTGTGTGTGTCAATTTTCTGTATTTTCTAATAGTATTTTGCGAGAAATAAAAATATCATGATAAGGCAAATAAAGAAAATAAAAAGAGATCACGAGGCATCAAGGCGAAAAAGCACGAGGCAACATGGCAAAAGAAGCATGAGGTAACATGGAACCTTATGGGATATGATTTCTATAAATAGTATGTCATATTTGTGTTAAGCGGTGGACATCGGGGTGGACATCAGACGTGCTAAATAGCAACTTTTTCTCTAGCGTTAGTCTTTGCTTCTTTCTTTATCTATTTCACTTTCCTCTTGTAGTGTTTTGGAATTTCTAAGAGTATTGATAGTACAACAATAACAACATACCCAGTAAAATCCCACTAGTGAGGTCTGGAGAGAGTGGAGTGTACGCAGACCTTACCCCTACCCCGAAAAGGATAGAGGCTGTTTCCGGGAGGCTCTCGGCTCAACAGAAGAGACAATAATATCATAAAACAAACAAGGGAAACTCTAAGAGTATTGATAGTATTTATGAATTCCTTTCTTTGTGAGATTTAAATACGCCATAATGGAGTAATCTCTTTTGTTGGGATAGTTGATGAAACTCGATATAGTTATAATATTAATCTCAGTTTTACTACATGCTTGACCTGAAACTTTCTACTTATTTTTTTTATAATGTGCTGGAATATTAGTTTTAATTAGTTATTATCACTTCTATCTATTTCTTCTCCAAATTTAGTTATATGTCAATTTAGTAATTCTTATGAAGCAAAATTAATATATGATAACTACTAGGTAAAATAATAGAGTGAGATTAATTCTTATTAATCTATCATTCCAAGTCTGTAATTTTATTTACTTCCATTCTAATTCTCACAGAGGAGTTTTAGTAGGCAAGATTATTGATTTTTAGTAAAAAGTAATCTCAAGAGATTTTTGCTATCTTTTAGCACAATTCAGGTAAGAAAATTATTTCACTTTAATCGTCACGAGTCATATATCAATTGACTAGATGAGAATGCCCAACATTGTAGATTTAAACCGACTATCATTCTCTAATTAGGCTTTGGAGAATTCATTTGGGAACTCAATTGGAATGGTCAAAGAAGCCGTAGGAAGTAACTAATATTTCATTACCCAATAAGAAAGGACTAATCCCAATATTCATTACCCAAATATGGAATATTCAAGGTTCATTATTCTCAAATTCTGCAGAGTAGTAATTACCACTCAAATTCTGCAGAGTAGTATCCATTGCAAAAACCAAGACAAAACTTGCATCTTAGTTATCATCATTAGGTAACTAACAAACTAAATGAATCTTCATTTTATTATGTCACGATCCAAAATTCACTAAAGGTCGTGATGGCGCCTAACACCGCCGTCAGGCAAGCCAACGGTGAATGATCAGCTTAATTACTCATTTTAGTATTTTTGAAATCATAATTTTTCTTAATTAAATCATTTGAAATAGATTTTACAGGGTAAATGATAATATTTTCACAACGAAAATAACGAATAACCCGTAGGAACCCCCAAAATCCGGTGTCATAAGTACATGAGCATTTTTCTAAAGAGTACAATAATAATAATACACTTGTCCAGAATGTAAATAAGACAGGATAAAATACATAGTGCGATAGAGACTCGGTGAAATACGATGCGTAGCTTGAGTTGCAGCAATATAAAGTCTCCTCAACGGATGCGCCTACGCGCCAAGATGATCACCAAATGAACCTGTCAGATCATGCACCATTTAGTGCAGAAGTGCAACATGAGTACGTAAATCAATGCGTACCCAGTAAATATCTAGCCTAACCCCAGAGAAGTAGTGACGAAGGGTCAATATCCACTTCTTAGAGGTCCAATAAAATAATATTATCATTCATAATATATATGTACTGCACAACAATAGTGCAGTAAGTCTGAAATTTCATAATGTTCCAAGTATTTCTTTTAAAGCATAAATTTCTCGATCTTGTATCCTACCTTAATACCTCCGAAAATGCCAAATGTCAATATCAGATAAATAAGGAATATGATAAAAATGTTGGGCATCAAAGGAAGGTTTATCTCGTGAATATTCGGAATACTAGTGATATAACGCACGATTCTGTCGAGGTCGTTCGGCACGATCCGGAATAATGTGTACACTGTCGAGGGTCGAGCGGCACGAACCATAGATTCATCTATATACTACTGAGGTGTTCGGCCCTCTCCACAAGAAAAGGAAGGAAGTTACCGAATTACGAGACACATATTTACATACAGCACATGGGCATAAAATAAATATAATTTTTACCATTTCTCAAATAACTCGCCTACAACTCAAAGTGTTAAGGCTTGGCCTAGTGTACATATATTCATTTCTAAATCAATTTCATTTATAACTTAAATTAATTAGCCAGCAAATAACTTCAAATAATTCAAATATTACATGGTAAGATCCTAAGTCTACCCAGACATAAATATGTTTTAGCTACGTACGGACCCTCGTCACCGCGTGCGTACGTTGCACCCACAACTAGTTGCACATAACAATAAATATCACCTAGGGGTAGTTTCCTCCTCACAAGGTTAGACATGAGACTTACCTCGCTCTGAAGTTTCATATCCTGCTCCAACGCCACTCTAACACCTCAAACCGATGCCCGTCGCTCCAAAACTGGTCAAACAATGTGAAAACCAATGAAAATACACTATAATACTCATAATAAATCAATTCATAACAATTTTCAACTCTGCTTGAAAAGTCAATAAAGTCAACCCTCGTACCCACGTGCCCAAATTCTGAAAATTTTCGAAGATCCTTTACCCACGAACTCAAATATATAATTTATTCCAAATTCCATGTCCAATTTCGTGGTAAAATTCCAAAAAATACTAATTTCTAGGTTTTTCTCTTAAAATCCCATAATTTCCATAAATATTCATGTTCTAATCCACATATAAACCATGTATTTAACTCACAAGGTGTAGAAGTCACTTAACTAATGTTTGATGATGAAAATGGCACTCCAAAATCGCCCTAGAGTCAGCTCCTATGGAAGGAATGAGGTGAAAATGAGCCAAACACTCGAAATATAGCTTCTGCGCAGGTATTAACCCTTTGAGATCGCGGAAAATGCTTCGTTGTCACGGAAAATCAATCGCGATTGTAAGAGCAAGCTACCCAACTCCTCCAGAAAGCCTCTAGTATAATGGTCATAAATTTTTTTATAAACCCCAAATGATAAATGTTTTGACTTTTTGAAAACTAGACACCAAGGGATACAACTTTCATTTTTGGATCATCTCCAAATTCCTTATAGATTGCAAGATATAAGCTTCTAAAGTCAGCCCTGTGCAGCAGAGATTTCTTCTTTGTGAACACAAATCTTCCTCCGCGAACGTGATTCACAGAGTTTTTCCTCCCATTTTTCTCTTCGTGAACGCGACTCTTTCCTTGATAACACGAAGAAGGGCACATCAGACCTCAGAAAACAGCAGCTCAACATGGTGAAACGACCCATAGACCGTCTGAAACACACCTGAGACCCCCTGAGACCCCGTCCAATCACACCAACAAGTCCCTATACATAACACAAACCTGATTAAGGCCTCAAATCATACCAAACAATGAAGGGCTCAGGCATGATATTCGTTTCAGCATGGCTTGGAAGTTGGAGTTGTATGTTTCATTTCAGCATGTGGTAGGGATCGCTCGCCGGATAAAGGGCATGTGGGGTCATGAGAGAGAGGATAGGTGGGGCCAGGAGGGAGAGGGAAGATAAGGTCAGGAGAGAGAGGACAGGGAGGCGAGGAGGCCTCATAGATCGGAGAGATCTACTGGTCCTTATTTTGGAGCAGGGTGCGCATGGTAGAGGTTTTGTGGGTCAACTAGTTCAGTTTTCACTTCAGGCTTCGCACGATATTTCAGGTACTCATGGGTCTCAGAGCACCCGTACTGCTCAGTTCCCACAACCACGTCAACATAGAGGTTGCTTTGAGTATGGAGATACCAGCCACATGGTGAGAGATTTCCCCAAACTCCGGACATGTATGTCACAATAGAGTATTCAGGCGAGTAGGGGGCACCCAAGAGGGGGAGGCTCAGCCCGTTGATGTGTTTCATATAGTAGGCTTGAGGCTGCTGCGCCAGATGATGTCATACAGGTATGCTTTAGTTTTGTTATAGAGGAGCACCATCCGAATTTTGTTTTAATTCTGCTTATCGGGGTGAGTTCCCCTATTTGTTGCTCGACCTATGGGTGAGTTCATGATTTAGTATTTTGTTTATGTGTTTTCCCCTGTTGGGAGATTCTATGAGTGGTATCACGTGTCTATCATTTGTTTTTATTCATTATTGAGATTTATGATACTAGAAGTGAATTCCACTTATCCATTGTGGTAAGTTTTGATGTGATTCCTGAGTAATTTGGTTACAATTTGTGATTTAGATCCTCCATCGGTATGGGAGTCAGTACTTGTTGTAATTTTGCTGATGGAATTGAACTAGTGGAAGGTTTCGGTTGGTTTGATGTGTATCTTACTATGATTCAGAATTAGGGTGGGATCCTCGCGATTCCATGTGATTTGATATGATTGAGCAGGGTTGCGTGACGCGGTGGAAGTTATATCAGAATGAGATCCTTGTGGTTTGTTCATATACCTTGATTTTTTCTTTTTAAATTGATTTGTAGCATGGTTCTGATAGAGATTTGTGCATGTCGAGCTTGTTTGATATTTCTCTTATGTGTTTCTCTTTTAAAATTTATTCCTTTTCGTCTTGTGCTTATTTGAGTTTTAGTTTACGGGGTGTGTGCCCAGTGGTGTTAGTGTGACTTGTTGATCCAGGTGTATAGTTATGAGGTCTTCGTGTTTGTTGTATCATTGTCAGTGTTGTGGAGGTTTGAAACGGGTTGCTAACGGATATGAGGCTAATTATCGCTGCTGGTTTTGAATTACGGGCAGTTATTGTGATCAAAAATGTTAATACGGGCCTATGTATAATGTACCATGTTGTGTGGTCATACCTTGTGACTGATACCGGGTATGGATTTAGAACCGGGTCTTTTGGAGATGAATGGAGGGGGAGAATTTTGAGTCTAAGGCTTATCGATGTTGGTAGAAAGGATAAATTACAGTTAAGACAGTGTCGTCAGGCTTATGTGGATTGGGGTGACGTGGGGTCACCCGTGGGTGTATATTGGATGAATGCATTCCGTGATTTGATGACTTCGAGACGATTCTTGGCACGTTCAAGGACGAACGTTTGCTTAAGAGGGGGAGGATGTAACGATCCGGCCGGTCATTTTGAGAATTTACGTCCCGTTCGGCGGCATAAGGTCTTGAGAAGCTTCGTATTAAGCATTATGACTTGCGTGCGTGGTCAAGTTCAGTTACTGGATGATTAGAAGTCAAATTGGAAAAAGGATTCTAGTTTTGGAAGCTTAAGTTGTAAGAGTTTACCAGAACTTGACTTTTGTGTAGACAACTCTAAAATGACATTTTGATGATTCCAATAACTTCGTATGGTGATTTTGGACTTAGGCGTGTGTTCGGTTTTGGATTTGGAGGTCCGTAGAGTATTTGAAGTATTTCGGCGAAAGTTGGAAAAGTTGAAGTTTTGGAAGGTTGAGAGGTTTGACCAAGAGTTGATTTGGTGATATCGGGGTCGGAATGCAATTTTGAGAGTTGGATTAGCTCTGTCATGTCAGTTGGAACTTGCATGCAAAAATTGGAGTCATTCCGGGTTAATTTGATATGTTTCGACACAAGTTTTGGAAGTTGGAAGATTTAGAAAATCATGAGTTCGATTTGTGGTGTGATTCATAGTTTCGACGTTATTTGAGTCCTCGAGTAGGTCCGCGTTATGTCTTAGGACTTGTTGGTATGTTTGGCTGAGGTCCTAGGGGCCTCGGGTGTGTTTCGGGGTGAGTTTTGAACGAGTTAGGGCATTTCGGCACTCTGATGCTGTCCTGGAACTTTTGGAAGTGTGAGAGGGACATTTTGGAGTGTTGAGGCAGAAGAGAAAGTGCTGAGGCAGAGGAAAAAGTGCGGACCCCATAGGAAAAGTGTGGACCGCACAATTCTTCTCGCGGTCGCACTTCAGGGATTCAGAGATAATTTGAAAATGAAAGTTGTAGCCTTTTGTGTCTAGTTTCTAGAAAGGTAAAGAAGTCGTCATTTGGACATTTTTACAACAACTTACAGTCAATTTACTAAATCTTGGTAGTACAAATTTTGCTGAAGTGCGGCCGCCCAATTTGGATCGCGACCGTAGAGCTGGGATGTGCGACCGCACCAAAAATGTGCGGTCAGCACTTTGGAGGTCATATGTGGTACTATATAAATGAGTGTTTCACCTCATTTTTTATTTTTGGACCTAGAGAGCTTGGTTTGTGGCGATTTTTCGTGGGTTTTTCAACACAAAAAAATCATCGGGTAAGTGATTCTAACTTGATTTTGGCTATATTACATGAATCCATTGTTATTCTCATCATTTAATTAGTGATTTGAGTTGAAAATTTTTGGAAAATTGTAAAAACTTCTTAGACTAAATTTTGGGGATTTGAAAGGCGATTTGAGGTTGGATTTGAGTAATTCTTGTATGGTTGGACCCGTTATCGAATGGGTGTTCGGATTTTTATAATTTTGGTCGGTTTTTGAGGTGCGGGCCCGGGGTTGACTTTTTAGTTTTAATTAGTAATCGAAGATTTATTATTCGGAATAGTTTCTTATGAGTTTTATTTGTGCTTTGAAGTTATTTTGGCTAGATCTGAACCGTTCGGAGGTTATTTCATTCAAGAAGTTCATTTTAGAAGAACGTTCTATCTTCTTTGAGGTAAATATCTTATATAACTTCGTGTGGGGGAACTACCCCTTAGGATTTGAGTCTTCTGTGCTAATTGTATCATGTAAAGCCCGTGTACACAAGGTGACGAGTCTATGCTCAGGCTTATTTGTGGAAAGTTGACCTTTAAGGGCTTTTAGATCGTTATGTTCACTAAATATGAAGTTGTCTTGCCATGATTGAGCTCCCAATTACTAGTTTTCACCTCTACGTCTTTAATTGGAATTAATTGCTTCATGATCCACTCTTATTGCTTATTTGACTCTTATATGACTTAACTGAAGATTTGTTACCTCTTCTATTGCCATGCTATTTTTCCTAACTGCTTAGCTTTATTTGAAATTATTATTATCTCTTTTGTGATTGTTTAGCCTAAATTGAGGTCATGATTATCCCTTCCGTTGCTTATCCTTAATTATAATTGTTGTACCTCTTTCGTGAGTACTAAATCCTAAATGAAGCTAGTTATCCTTTATTATAGTTGACTTATCCTTAATTGGAATTATTGCCTCGTGATATCTTCCTTGTTGTTGAACTATACTTTGTGGAACTGTTGTTACATATTGTTTTCTCCCTTCTTGAGTTGTTCTTATTATGACTAGCATTCTCTATCGTGGCCATTCCTTGTGAATTACTTCTTCCGTTTCCTTGAGTTCTGTAATTTCTGAGTTGATTTTTTTGTCGTAGTACTCCTGTATTATTGTCATTGTTGTTGTTGTACTTGTTATTGTGATCCACGAGGTTTTTGGCGTGCGGTTGTTGTCACACCTTCTTTTTTCGACACGGGGTTGGATACGGGAGTTTTTCCAATTTAAGTGACATTATGCGGATTTGGGATTTATTTATTAGTTTCAGAGTCGCCACCCGGATTTTACGGTGTTCCGGGACACCATTTATTTTATTGAAATCCCAAACCGAGGAAATTTTGACTCTGTTTTGATTTGTCTNTGGAATTATTTTAATACAAGTCACGATTGACGTGCACTTGTTATTTTTGGACACGTTGCAAACCACGCCACATGAAATGTACCCGCGATTTACAACATGCTTATTTAGTTAATGTTTTGAGTTAGAGTCGGGGACATGATTTTCCACACCCGAGTGTAGATTATATGACTATGGCCATAACAATTAAATATGCCATTTTGAGGCGATATCCGATTATTCTCTAAGTTTTTGGGATTTTTCGTCTAAAAGAGGTATTTTTAGCTTATGGGGTATGTAAATAACCTTTTTCTTTCTTATATTTATGGATTTATCTTGGGACAAGTCACGATGGTGTGCACTTGTTGTTTTTAAACACATTACAATTACGCCACATGAAATGCACCCGTAATTACAACATGTGATTTTTATCATAATTTTTGAAGTTAAAGACGGGGACATGAGTTGTCGCTCCCGAATGTTGGTTAGGTAGCTTCGGTATAATATTTGATTTTTCTATCAAAATTTCGAACTAAGGGTATCCATTCTACCTAGAAGATCTCCTAAACGATATTCGTTGTTCTAAAAGAGCATCTTATAGGCTATGGCCTTATCTAGACTCGTTTTATCACGTTAGGCCATCCTAGTTTGGCTATTTATGAGAGAAGACTACCGGTTAGGAAATTCAACTCTTAATCAAATCTTAAAGGTCTTCACTTTCTAGTTTGGTAAATGATAGAAAATGTGTTAATCAAGATGCACCTCATTCGTGTAGTATACATACACCTATAAGAATTATAGACATATAAATACATTATATACTGGTCTCACTTCAAATTGGTAAGCTAAAATTACTTTATTTTTCTGGAACTTTGTAATTTCTAACGAAGAACATAGCACATGCAGTTTTACCAGTTCTAAATTAACAATTTTTATCAATTTTAGATAACCTAATCACATGCTTCAAGGTTCAAAAGTGTTCATACATCGATTTTAGAAAATTTAACAGGATACGAGATGAACTAAAAATAATTTACTAAATCCACTTATATTGAAGCAATTGAATTCTTGAAACAACCGCTTCTGAAAATCCAAGAAAAGGTTTACGAGAGGTTTCATGTGGACTGATTTGAATATCATTTCCTCTTTTTGATTAAACACCTATTTTATCCTTGAACTACTTTTAGAGCAAAATAGATTTAAAGCTCCAGAAAAAACAATTGCCTCAAAATTTAGTTTGAACACTATAAACTAAAAGGCTAAAAGAACAAAATGAATATACAGTCCAGTCCCTTGAATTAAAAGATTCCAAATGCATAAATGAACAAATTACAGTTTTCTGAAAATACAGCTTCTCTAAAATACATTTTTCATGAATATCAAGGAAAAACTTAAAAAATGTGGAAATCCTAAATAGTTGCTCCACATCTGGATACTTCGTACTGTACATTTGCAGCTTTTCGTTTGCAATCCCTAACTATCTCAATAATAGATATGTTATGCATCTTTTAGAGTAAATCTGACCATTAACGGGGTCAAATTTGACTCTAATGATGTCAAACTATAACAAAATTCTCTTGTGCATTGGCTGGACTGAATCTGACCATAGAAGGGGTCAGATTCAAATCCAATGATGCTGCTTTGTTTAGACTTTTATAGTCATGCTTATTTCGGCTAGTATTTAGTCAAATACTTTGGACACTATTGGCACTTTGAGGAGTAAATCCGACCACTGTGCAAGTTCAGATTCTTTTCCGTAAGGCCCTTCCTAATTACACACTTATATCCTTTGAAGGATAATTTTCAGCAAGGTAAACTACTGTTTATGCACTACCATGGGGTGAATTTGACTATTAAAGAGTCAGATTCATCTACCCAAGCGCTAATACTAACATAGTTCTAAACTCCATAGGAACTTTGCTTATCTAGGCATTTTTAGAGGATGAATATGATCATCCAAGGGTTCAGATTCTCACTCTAATGCCCTTAACAACTACATACTTTATACCTCTTTTGAAGGGTAAACTTCAGCCATTTATACTACTTTTGTGCACTATTGTGGGGTGAACTTGACTATCAATGAGTCAAACTCATCTACCCTAGTGCTAATACTAGCCCATATAGAGATTTACTTGTTGAATCTCTTTATTGACCAAGGAGACTTAATTAAAAAAAAAAATATTTCTGCACTCTTATTGATGGAATCTGACCATAGAGGAGGTCAGATTCAACACCTTAATGCAGCTTGTTTCCTAACATAGGAACATGAGTATTCATCACATATAATCTTAAGCAAACAATCATGCACTAACAGGAGAAAATCTAACACCAGAAATACTGCCTATCACACTCACAGAATGTAAATGAAACATCTGNCAAACAGTTTTACACAATGAGCAGAAAAATGAGAATTCCAGTCCAAAGATTTCATTAAGAAGAGATGAACTGATACATACCTTTAGAGAGAGAATAACAAAGAAACTTGACCAAATAAAGGTCAAGTGAGAACAATAACAGCAAGGAGGAAGAGAGAATAGCAACAAATAGCAGAAACCCCAGAGAAAAACAACCAGTCCAGCCAGAAATGCCCCCAGAAGTCTTGAGTATAAATACTTGAAAGAAAAACCTCCAGAAAAACCCCCAGAATTCAGACAGAAAAAATAGCAATTGAACTAGGCCATATCCTTACGAACTTGTTTTCCAGAAAAAAGAAATCAAATTCTTCTAATAGTACTCTTCTTTTCAAAAAAAACCTCTTAAGTTGAGATAGTATTTCTAAAAATGGGGAGGATTTTTATCCTAACAGTTCAAGAATGTCTAAAAAAAGTCTCTCAAAAAAAAAAGTCCCCCTATCTTCTGAATATCCTAGTCTATTTATAGGGAAATTCAGGGTAGCA
>MDKI01202095.1:0-38837 GCA_005239505.1 Nicotiana paniculata | reverse complement strand
CTCAAAACTCATTATTTTCCTCAAGAACACTTATAGTTCATAACTTTTCAACTGGATGTCCGATTCACGTCAAACGAACTCTGATTTTTACCAAGTTTCACAGGCAAGGCCTAAATATCATAACAAATATGTACCGGGCTCCGGAACAAAAATACGGGACCGATACCAATGATTTTAAATATTAATTCTTTTCTTTATTTCATAAATATTTCAACAAAACAGTTTCTTTCAAAAATTGACTTCTAAGGCTTGGGACCTCGGAATTTATTTCCAAGCATACGTCCGGGTCCCATATTTTACTGCGGACCTCCTGGGATCGTTGAAACACAGATCGGAGTCCGTTTACTCAAAATGTTGACTCAAGTCAACTAAAACCAAATTTTTAATTCTAAAAATTATTATTTCTTATATTTTCACATAAAAGCTTTCCGGTTTCACGCCCGGACTTCGCACAAAAATCGAGGTAGTTAAAATTAATCTTTTTATGGCTAATAATTCTAGAACGGAGTCTAAGTTCACAAAATGATCCCTTGGGTCATCACACTCCACCTACTCCTCCTCCTAGTCCTCCTAAGGGCAAAGACAAAGGCAAAAGTAAGATGGAAGAGTCCAGCAGCATCAGAAAGGAGAATGTGATTGAAAGGGTAGAGGCCACTGATGGCCGAGGTATTCAAGTCCTGCATGAGAACATGTAACCACTTGAACAGAAATTGTTGAAGTTTCAGGAAGAATTCGATCAAGTCCGGAATTTGGCCAACTTGTCATTTTCCCTCAACATCCCGGACGTCAACCTTATTACAAATGCTCAAAACACCGCACCTCCACAAAATATCCCAAGACAACAAAATCATCCCGCACCTCACCATCAAACCATTTCCCCAAAGAACCAAACTCTCCCGACACAGTACAATGCTTGCCACACCTCAAATAACACCCCACTACTCATCCCAGAACCTCAAAATCCCACAAAAGACCATTTCCACACCTATAACAAACATATCTATGGGGAAACCATAACCCACTCCACTCCTCCTATCCCACGGGTGTCCGAGTCTGACGAAAAGGAATTACTTATCAGGAACCTGGACGAGGAGCTTAGGAAACTGACCAGCCGAGTCCAGGGTGTTGAAGGGACCAAGGGGATTGAAGGGTTGAATTATGAAGACCTTTGTATCCAACCTGATGTCGAACTGCCTGAGGGGTAAAAACCTCCAAGGTTCGAAATTTTTGACGGCACTGGTGATCTGAGGGTCCATCTGAGGACCTATTGCGACAAATTGGTTGGCGTGGGAAAGGATGAAAGAATCCGCATAAATATGTTCATGAGGAGTTTGAAGGGAGATGCACTGTCTTGGTACATCAGCCAAGACCCCAAGAAATGGTCAAACTGGGTAAGCATGGCGTCAGATTTCATGGACAGGTTTAGATTCAACACAGAGAACGCACCAGATGTGTTCTACATTCAAAATTTGAAGAAGAAACCTACAGAAACCTTTCGCGAGTATGATACTCGTTGGAGGTCCGAACCTGCTAAAGTCAGACCTGCTCTAGAGGAAGAACAGATGAGCAAGTTCTTTGTCCAGGTTCAGGACCTGCAGTATTATGAACGGTTAATGATGGTTGAGGGCCACAAGTTCTCTAACATCATCAAATTGGGTGAGCGGATTGAAGAATGTATTAAAATCGGTATGGTACAAATTTTGAAGCCTTGCAAGCCACTAACAAGGCTCTACAGTCCGGTGGTGTGTCTAAGAAGAGAGATGTGGGGGCCGTAATGGTTGCACAAAGAACCAAGTCCACACTCAAGTACCAAACCTATCCGACACCTCCACTCACATATCATCCAACCCCGAATTACCAAGCACCCTCACCAAATTACCAAGCTCCACCACCAAATTACCAAACTCCACCACCTTCCTACCAAGCTCCACCATCCACATATCAACCTGCTTCGCCCAAATATCCACAACCCGCTCCTGTCTACCACACTTATAATTCCCAGCCATCTCATTACCAACCCCCTCCTGCACGCCAAAACTTCCCTAGACCTCGTCCCAATTTTGATCGCCGCCCTCCAAAGCAATACACTGCCATAGCCGAGCCCATTGACCAGCTATATGAAAAACTCAAAGCTGCTGGTTATGTTACACCTATCCCTGCTGCCACCCCTAAGAACCCTTCTTAGTGGGTTAACCCAAACAAATCCTGTGCATACCATTCTGGCATGAAAGGACACACCATCGAAGAATGCCGTTCTCTGAAGGAAAAAATATAGGCTCTCATTGACAACAATATTATTATGGCAAAAGACCCTGCTCCAAACGTCTGCGACAATCCTCTACCAGACCATAAGGGTAGAGGTATCCATATGATTTAAATAGAATATGATTGGGATCCCGAGGGGGCAATCGGGTTGATCGCAGAAGGCGATGACCCAAAGAAACCCGCAGTCACTCTCAAACCGATCATAGTCCAAATTCAGCCATCTGAGGCTGCTGAGGTGAATAATTCTATACCATTTGAGTTTGAAGCAGCGCCACTGGCAAAGTCACTAGTGCCAATTGAAGTTGAGTTTTTATCTCCAGCAAATACACCAGCTTCATTCGAGATCGCAATCTTGCCACCCCGAACACACATTTATTTCGAAATAAATATGGTTGCACCAATTCCGGTGGCAATGTCAACCACGCCACCCTTCTATTCAAACGCTATTCCTTGGGACTACACAACCGAGGCAAGAAGGAAAAGCAAGGTCAGGTCTGAGGAAGCTGTCGCAGCACAGGGTATGACGAGAACTGGTAGGGTCTACACCCCTTAGCATCTGGCCGAGTCAAGCAAGCAGGCCGCCAACCGGCCTCCCAATATTGAAACGGGTCCCGATGACCTTTGGAGAAAGGTACAGGCTAAGGAGTATTCAGTCATCGACCAGTTGAACAAGACACCGGCACAAATATCCATCCTCTCTCTGCTGCAGAATTCCAAAACACACAGAAATGCTTTATTGAAAGTATTGAGTGAAGCATATGTGCCAAACAACATCACTAGTGGGGAAATGGCCAATATGGTAGGCCAGGTACTGGAGAGTCATAAAATAACTTTTCATGAGGATGAGCTACCACTTGAAGGATTGGGGCACAACAAAGGCTGCACATCACAAAGCAATGTGAAGATCATTTCATCACAAGAATCTTGATCGATGGAGGTTCCAGTCTTAACATCTCTCCGCTGATAACACTCAAGAAATTGGGTAAAGGACTGCATGACATAAATTATGGAGCGATAAATGTGAAAGCCTTCGACAGTTCTCAGAGGTCCACCATGGGGGAGATCAGTCTATGTCTACAGATGGGAGCAATTTAGTTCGAAGTGGATTTCCAGGTGATAGATGTTCCGGTATCCTAGAACCTGTTGTTGGGACGACCCTGGATTCATGCTGTTGGGGCCGTAGCATCAACACTACATTAGGTGGTAAAATTCGAGTGGAACCACCAAGAAGTGATTATTCATGGTGACGGTAGTAACCCCATTTATAGCCACCAAACTATTCCGGTGATTGACAAAAAAAGGAAAATAGGCGGAGGAACTTACCACCATATTGAACGGGTCAATGCTATCGACAAGGACAAATGGTGCGATAACAAGATTGAGAGCATCCTGAACTGGAGAGGATATGAGCCAGGCAAAGGGCTCGGTAAAAACCTCCAAGGGATCACGAAGCCCATAAAGCTCAAAGAACATGGCACCACTTTTGGTCTGGGGTATGAGTACACTTGGTAGGAATTCAACGACTGGTCGCCACCTTGGCGCGGTCCCTATTACCCTTTGGAGCAGCCGATACCTCATCTTAAGCAGGCCGACACTATTTACGGTTTGTACTTGAGGAAGAAGCACTTGCAGCAATGAGGCGTTTGTTCCTAGAGGATGATGATATGGATTGCTGTGTTGTTTTCGAGGGGGAGGGGGAGTAAGGCCCTTCCATACAGACTGTAATCAAGGGGGCATATCTCAAGAACTGGTCTATCAAGACAACCAAAGCCCGACGAGCCTCGGGGTAGCAAGGCTAAAACAAGCATTATTCATTGTTTTATTTACTAAATGATTTTCCTTTTCCTGCATTTTTCAATTTCTGCAATAAAGATCTTTAATGTTCAAAACAACTATTCAATCTATCAAAGCATCTTCTAAATTTCTCTTACGAATCTGATATTTATTGCTATTTTTCTCTCTCATTAATTTATTTATACAACATTACTATTACCTTTCTTGATGAACCGATGACTGTGACATGCAATGAGACAACACAGCAAATGGACATTGATTCAGATGAAGACGACATACCTGACGAGATTGTCAAAGAAGTTGAAAACTTTGATAACAGACCTAAGTCCAACCTGGATGAGACCGAATTATCAACCTGCGAGATTCAGAAAACATCAAGAAGATACAAAGAAAGATGATAGAAAGGCATAAGCAATGGCATGGAAAGTTATCATTCACCTTACTGGGATACCGCACCATTGTCCGCAAATAAACAGGGGCAACTCCCTATATGATGGTTTATGGTACAGAGGCTGTTATTCCCACCGAAGTGGAGATTCCATCTCTAAGAATTATACAGGAAGCTGAGCTCAGCGATGTAGAGTGTGTAAAAATCCGTTATGGGAAACTAGCTCTCATAGATGGGAAGAGAATGAATGTAGTATGTCATGGTCAACTATATCAGAACAAATGGCCAGGGCCTTCAACAAGAAAGTCAAGCCGAGAAAATTCGCACCAGGGCATCTGGTGTTAAAAAAAAATCTTTTCGCATCAAGATGAAGCCAAGGGGAAGTTCTCTCCTAACTGGAAAGGTCCATACATGGTTCATATAGTGCTGACAGGAGGAGCACTTATGCTCGCGGAAATGGACGGAGAAGTCTGGCCCAAGCCAATCAATTCAGATGCAGTCAAAAGCTACTATGTGTAATCTTTATGCTTTCTCAATGATATAATTTGAACTGCGCCTGACCTGATTCCCGTTTAAGAGGGGATACGTAGGCAGCCCTATGGGTTCGGTCACAATTCAATAAAAATCTATTTTTTCCCTGCAATTGGAAACTGTGGCGGAATTTTGAGGAGGACCCTCAAAATTTCGAAGCAAGTTCAGCAAGTCACGGCGCGAGCAGCACTCAGAGGCATCCACCTAGCAAACTGGGGCAGAATTTTGAGGAGGACCCTCAAAATTTTGAAGCAAGTTCAGCAAGTCACGGCGCGAGCAGCACTCAGAGGCATCCACCTAGCAAACTGGGGCAGAATTTTGAGGAGGACCCTCAAAATTCCGCAGCAGAAGAGGTTGCAATGTCTCAACCCTTGCCACATCGTCAATTCATCTAAAAACTATTTTAGATTATATATTACACTTTTACAAAATCATGCATATTTATTTTTGAAACAGCTTGTTTAGCGAACGCTACCCCAATGATATAGACAGTATCATCAGATCAAGCCAACGAGCCAAGCAGAGCCAGCAGGAATGCGAACTAACCTTTCCCCTTTACAAAACTCACAATCTTTCTTTGGATGCAGGCACAAATTGCAAAAGCCCCAAAACATATATCCTATCAAAGGACAGACATCGTACCTCGAACTTATCGCACACGCCAACATTTATTATCAGCACAAATGATGCTTCATTATCACAACGCTCTACCGCAATTAACGCCAGCTAAGAATTTTTGTCGTCTTTCCTTACATATTGCATAAGGCTACCTTTCTGCCTTCCAAGACCAAACGTTGTCTCCATCTGCATCTGCATATTACATAAGGCTACCTTTCTACCTTCCGAGACTAAATGATGTCTCCATCTACATCCGCATATTGCATAAGGCTAGCTTTCTGCCTTCCGAGACTAAACGTTGTCTCCATCTGCATTCGCGTATTGCATAAGGATACCTTTCTGCCTTCTGAGACTAAACGGTGTCTCCATCTGCATCCGCACATTGCAAGGCTACCTTTCTACCTTCCAAGACTAAACGCTGTCTCCATCTGCATCCGCATATTTCATAATGCTACCTTTCTGCCTTCCAAGACTAAACATTGTCTCCCATTTTCTTTTCAAAAGAAACCCCTATCTCTATCATTCGCTTCCTTTTGGGCTAAGCTCTGCCCTTTTTAAATTCGCAAGACCAAGCTCTGTCTTGCCAGCATCATGCTATTGCATCTTCATGGGCTGAAATATCGCCAACCTATCCAAAGGCGTCATTGTTCGAAGGCACCATCTTCATAGCCCGAGAACACCACGTCATGGCCTGAGGATCTCTTTTATCATTATTCAAAGGTATCATGGTTCGGAGGCACCATCCCCATGGCCCGAGAACATCATTTCATGGCCTGCGAATCCCTCATCAAAGCAATTCATGGCCCTGGACATCATGGTCTAAAGACGTCATCCTTAACCGTCCAAAGACAACATTCATCGTCTAACGGGAATTTTTATCATGTTTAAATCATGCACAATATACGCCCGTATTGTTTATTTGCAGGTAATCTGGCAAGCAACATCCATCCAGGCGGGAGTGGTTCCGCTCCAGTTCTCCTAAACCATCTCTATAAGCTGTTTGCACATCTAATCCTGTACTTGGCGTCCGTTCTTGTAAAACTTCATCGGTATACTTCATCGATGACCCCGGAACTACATACGGCCTGATTCCTGTAAGACCAGGGATATGTAGGCAGCTCAGGAACCAGGGCGCGGCCTGAACCTTTCAAATTATTTCTACTCGGTCAAAATTGGCCATCATATCTTTACCCGACAATTCTTTCATCCTTCCAAGGTAAAGATGGGCAGCTGTTGATACCCATTTTTCTCAAATTATTTTTTTAATTTGTATATATACCTCAAAATCACTCTTTATAATAACTGGTACTTTTTTCGAAATTTTTCATATTTTTATTAAATCCTTTTCCAATTTATTCAGTATTTTTATATTCAATAATTATTCATAAATTGTATTATAAATAATTTCAAAATATTTCCCAGTCAATATATCATTTTTTAATCCTATAAGTATTTAATTATTTCATAAATTAGCCAATTTGGCATTATTTGACCATAATTACAATAATTTTACAACTATGGCCTAATTATACATTTTTATATTTTTTATACTCATTAATTACCTTAATTTCATTTTATGTAATTATTAGCTATTTTTTATTAATTACTTATCTATTGTTTTGGGTTTAACTAATAGTCATTTTTAATTTCGATTTTAGCCTAAATCTACCAGCCCAATACCTCATTTTAAAATCAACCCAATAAACATAAGCCCAATAACTCACCTGACCGACCCAACCCTTTGGCTAATCCTGGCCGTTGATTATTTCTTATCAACGGCCCAGATCCCACCTACCATAATTAAACATAGACCTACCCCCCATCCGACCCCTCATTTTCCCAGTCTCTCATTCTCTCTCTATCTCTCTCTAGTTCTCTCTATAACCTTCCCTTGTCTCTCCACCTCCAATGGAGTTTGTTCGTCTTCTCCGGCTAGTTCCCTCGCCGGAAACTATGGTCTCCCATTATCTCCTGGTTACTGCTTCACCCTACACTGGTCTAATGGCACCCTAAGGTCCTCAGGCGAACCTGGAGCGGTTCAGCTCCTACCCATGGTCCTTCATGCCATCTTCCGTACTCCTCCGACCGTCTGAGTAAGAGCCATGACTTTTCCGGCTAACGCTGGCGACACCTTTAAGGTTTTTCTTATTTTTTCAACTCTCTGAAACCCTAACCCCTGGTATTTTCACTATTCCTTTAGACCTGTCTTAGATCTGTGTATATCATGAGGCTTTTTACATGTTTTCTTCGAAAACCTTCCTACTCTCTTAAATCTACACTAGATCCGGGTTTATTACGAGTATTATTACAATTTTTTATTTAAGGTTTTCCATTTTTTAAACAAGTTTTTCACTTAGGGTTTCTGAGACCTTTTCTTCAAACAGTTTCTCAAAGTTTAAGTGATTTTTCTCATATGCTTAATCGTTTTATCACTTTTAATCATGATTTATTTAGTTTTAACACTGTGTTCTAAATGCTGAGCACGTCTTTTCTTTCGATTTGTATGTGTGTCTGTTTTCCATGAGTAATCCCTGTTTCTTTGTGATTATTGCTTCACTATGCTATTGGGTCTTTGATTCTGCTGCTTTTTGTGTGTTCACCCTGCTTGAATCATTACTGTCTTGAATCCCTGAATTATTATGAGTAGTACTATACTGATTTTTCATACGGTATCCTCGGTTGATTCTGCAGGTTTCCTTAGATACATGAGGCCTTCCCTTAATTAGTACCAATTTCGAACCCCTGATATCTTATGAGATGTTCTTAATGATTTCCAACTTTGTTTTCTTACCTTGTTACATAATTGATTAACTTTTAATTGATTACTATTTCCTTAAGTGATATCTTTTGAACCTAGTGTCAATTGTATGCTTGAATTAGGGGTGAAACTATTTCCTTATATGTTACAAGAATAAGAACTTTCCTTAATTATTATTTTACCTACTAGCCGTTTGAGTTTAACCCTTTCAATTAAGGGATACCTAATTGCCTATTATACTTACACTGCTCTTATATTCCTCTAAGCTATATATGGTTATTTCCTTATTTAATACTGACCGTGTGAATTACTCCCTTGATTATAGGGATACTTGTACTAATTGGGTACTGATTGTATTCAGTCCCACAATCATTGGTTAATTCTGGTTCTTTCCTTATTTTTCATCAAGTTTTCAAAAATATATATACTCTATTCATACACAGACAAAAACACGAACTAATGTGCTAAAAAATCGCTCTCATAATTTAAAAAGACTTTCTGCTCTCTCTTCTGTGCTAATTACTACTAGTCTAGGTTAGCCGGCTGCAATCCAAGTCCAACTATTGTGCATTCTCCTACTTTCCTGTTTGTGTTACTGCTTTCTTCACTTCACTAGTATGTTCTAATTTAGATTTCAGTTCCTCAAACCAACATGTTTCCATTACTGTTGTAATTCAGCATGCTTCCAACTTGCTTACTTATTCTTCAGCATGTATCTAGGATCTGAACTCCCCTCTGCATGTTTAAATTAGGCTTTATTTGCTTATGACCAGCATATTTCTGTACATTTATCACCTACTTTTTACATGCCTATGACTGGTACATTAGTTTAACCATGGCCTTAGGTGTTAATCTGACCTAGCACTGTACCCCCTGATCCTCTAGACCCTTAGGAGTTCCTGATTGTATGTTTGTGTGTGTATCTGCCTGCTGATGTATTTCCTTACATGCTCTGTATTTGTACCTAATCACATTACCCCTGTTTGTGCTTGTTGGACTATCCTTGGTCCTTTGTGATGTTAAGCTTCCATTTCCTTCTTCAAAAAACTTTTTTCTTACTTACCCTTTCTCAAAACTATTCCTTACTTAAATCCTTTTAAATAAAAGCACTCTCACATATACTCTTAGAAGTCTAAGTTCAGCTCCCTTCGTGTGAGAACTGCTTTGAGGACCCTTTGAGTACCCTCTGAACTCTGACACACAAGGCTGACACTTCCACACTGCACATGTTTAACTCTTTGGCTATGTCTGGGTGTGAGCACTGCCTGGGATCCCTTGAGGTCCTTAGGGAACTCTGACACACCCGGACTATGAAAGTCTATGAAATACCATGAGGCATTGAGGTTTGGAAGATCTGGGCTTAATTGAAGGCTCCCTATAGATGTAACTTCTTGTTTTCCTTCGGTTGTGTAATTCAGAATTCCCTGGCCTGTAATACTTTGTAAACAACTCAGGGGATGGATAGTGAAAAGGGAGTGGTAGCTATGCATGCATTAGCTATTAAAGGGATAGAAATCATGCTATTAGACTTTATTTCCTATCTGTGCAATAGAGATCATGTTTAGGCCCATACGTTCAAATTCATGCATTAGAAACCATGCTATTTGGTTTTATTTCCTATCTGTGCAATAGAGATCATGTTTAGGCCCATATGTTCAAATTCATGCATTAGAAATCATGTTTATTAGGTCTCATACCTACTGTTTTAGCATGTTCACTTTTACTTAGGAAAATCCTGCTAATAAATGGTATTTTCTACTATCATGTTCTACACTGCCATGTACGCTTAGAAATCTTGTCCTAGGCTAAACAACATTAAAATAAGTTATCACTCCAGCATCTTCTGAAACCATGATTAATACTGTGATTACTGAGCATTTAGAAATCATGCTTAGGAATTCTGCATATGCATCATTCTGCATCTCTACCTGTGCATTAGATATCATGTTATAGGTTCCTAATTGCTCAATTACATTTAGTCTAATTACTGATGTATAAAAAAAAGGAGTATAACAACCTCACTCAGTTTTCTCTAAAAATAACTGGTAATGCTTCTGTTGTTCTAGGTTTAGGTAACAACTTGCAACAGTGCTTATAATAATTCTGTTAATATACATCGTCCTCCGCCTAGGCAAGCCTTAGGTGACCAAATTTCCAAAAAATTTTTAGAAATTTGTCTCTCTCTTGTGTGTGCTGCTTAACACTAATAGGAACTTTTAAATCAGTAGGCAAACTGATTAAGAGCATGTTTTTGAGTTATAAAATAAGTCTGCCTATCTGTTTATCCTCTGAAATACCTAGATACCATGTCTTAGGATCTTAATTAACAATACTGCCCTTATATGTGTTTAAGTCGTGCTAATTATATGCATTATTTGCGGAGGAAAATCTGGGCCTCCTATATGCTCCTATGTGTTTCCCACTGACTGCAGTCCTACATGTTCTTTTCTTGTTGCCTTAGAATTTTACCCTTTTAAATCTGAGGGTTTGCCTAGTACCTACCTTTTAGGATAGTAGTCCTAACCTCCTCCAGGACTGATAGGATGGGACGGGTAATAGCACGCAATAGAATCCGTGACCAACACACGCTTTAATTACCTTCACGGGTTGGGAAGGGTAGAATATGGATATGATGACTGGTGCATTAATACCACGTGTAGCCCCTCTTCGAGGAGTGATTACCGGGTATTGCATTGATGTGGTCCATATTATTATAAACCTAGGACACTTGTATACGATAGTTCGTACTTACTATTTTTCTAAACACCTGTATGCTTAAGACTTAAATCCCCTCTTATTTGAGCTTTTACTTGTTATTTGCTATTTGTACAAATTCATGAAACCATTTGGCCGGGAACCACACTTGTGGATCCTGAGGGGTGATTAACACCTTCCCCTTAGGATAATTTCAAGCCCTTACCCAAATCTCTGGTTAGCAACGTAGTTGTAATTAAACCCCTAAGGTGCCATAACGCACCGTTAAAATTGTTAGGCGGCAACTCTTCAAAATATGCAAACCCATTTCCCAAAAGGAAAGAGTTGTCCCAACCAATGTCATGAACCCGATCTTCCGCTGAGGAGGAGGAAAAAAGGGTGCGCGACAACAATGCGGCTGAGTATGAGGCCATGATTTCAGGTCTCGAGCTAGCTAAGAGTTTGGGAGCAGAGGTCATTGAGACGAAATGTGACTCCTTACTTATGGTAAACCAAGTCAACAGAACCTTCGAGGTTCGAGAAGATCGAATGCAGAGGTACTTGGACAAACTACAGGTGAATATACATCGGTTTAACGAATGGACCCTACAACATGTTCCTCGAGAACAAAACAGCGAGGCCGATGCCCTTGCCAATTTAGGGTCATCAGTAGAAGACGACGAGATTAGATCGGGGATTGTCATATAACTTTCAAGGTCTGTAATCGAAGAAGGCCACGCCGAAATAAACTCCATAAGTCTGACCTGGATTGGAGGAATAAATATATCGAGTATCTACAGAACGGGAAGCTTCCATAGGATCCTAAGGAATCGAGGACTCTACGTATGAAGGTCGCACGATTCACATTGACCGAAGATAGAACACTATATAGAAGGATGTTCGATGGACTATTGGCAATATGTATGGGACCAGGAGATACCGACTACGTCCTATGAGAAATCCACGAGCGCACTTGCGGGAATCATTCCAATGCCAAATCATTGGTTCACAAAGTCATCAGAGCAGGATACTATTGGGCTAATATGGAAAAGGATACTAGAGAATCCATTCGAAAATGCGACAAGTGTCAAATATATGCACCGATGATCCACCAGCCCGGAGAGCAACTCTATTCAATCCTATCAACATGGCCGTTCATGAAATGGGAAATGGATATCATCGGCCCTCTACCATCGGCCCCAGGTAAAGCTAAATTTATTTTGTTTACGACTGACTATTTCTCTAAGTGGGTTGAAGTACAGGCTTTCGAGAAAGTCAGAGAAAAATAAGTCATAGAATTCATCTGGGACCATATTATATGCCGACTCGGGATACCTGCCGAGATCGTATGCGACAATGGGAAGCAATTCGTCAGCAACAAAGTGACAAAGTTTCTCGAAGACTACAAAATAGAAAGGATCATGTCAACACCATATCACCTTAGTGGGAACAGACAGGCCGAATTAACAAACAAGACCATCATTCAAAATCTAAAGAAAAGATTGAATGAGACTAAGGGAAAAAGGTAAGAAATATTGCCCGAGGTCCTTTGGGCATATCAAAAACGTCAAAATCTAGTACAGGGGCAACACCGTTCTCTTTAGTATACAAAGAGGAAGCTCTGATCCTGGTCGAAGTCGGGGAACCTAGCGTCAGGTTTTGATGTGCAACGGAAGAGTCAAATCATGAGGCTATGAATACAAGCCTTGAATTTCTAGATTAAAAATGGTAAGCCGCCCTTGTTTGAATGGCCGCACAGAAGCAGCGGATCAAAAGGTACTACAATCGAAGAACCAATCTTCGATACTTTAGAATCGGGGACTTAGTTCTAAGAAAATCCACCCTCAATACTCGAGATCCAAACTAAGGAAAACTTGGCCCAAATTGGTAAGGCCCGTATCATATCCTCAATAACATCGGAAAAGTATCCTACAAGCTTGGCACGATGAATGGAGAGAAATTGCCGAACAATTGGAACATATCACTTCTCAAATGATATTACTGCTAAGGTATGAGCTTCTCTATTTTTCACTTACATTTTATACTAACCTATTGCAAGTGTTCAATCTAAGACATCGAAGGATTCTTCAAACACAAAATCTTTAGGTCTGAAAGCATGCGTCATACTCTTTTTCCCTTAGACCGGTTTTTGTCCCAAATGGGTTTTTCCGGCGAGGGTTTTAACGAGGCAACCATTGTTTGTGCTAACTTAGAGAAATTTAACAGTATCTGAGGCTTCTTTACAATCAACCTCGAATATTGGGGGCATCACACCTCAAATGATTACAAGGAAAGTACCTCGTGTCAACAGGGTCTCGATAGGTACATTTTGTAAAGGGTCAAACAGTCGAATGAACCATGTCCATATAGATTACTCGATCCCTAATAGAAAAACATGTACACATGTATAATCTATTGAAAGAAGTATTTTTTTTCCTTGCCAGATATTCTTTGCCTTAGAGAAATTTCTACTTTAAAATTCTGTACTTGTGATCTATTGTGGAAACTGGCTCAAGGGCCAATCGCAAATACAGTTCTAACAATTGACCCAGCACTCGGGGAATGCCATCCAAAAAATCGACATGGTCGAATTATTAAAACCTCGAGATCATAAGACCTTAAAAAGGTAACCCTCGATTTTATAGGTCACGGCCACACCACTAGGGGACCGAAACTTCGAATAAGTTCGAAGTATAATCGGGAAACAAGATCAAGAGGCAAATCCCAAGGCTACGGCCAAGCTAACACGGTTCGGAGACGTCTGAATTCCGTAATAAAAACAGGCATTCGAGTACTTTTATAAACCGGTTAAAAGTCTACCCTCGGAAAAATGACAAAAGGGTTTCGACAACGTCAACCCTAAAAAAAACTAAGGGTTATCGAATTGTTCGAACCCTCGAACAATTTTGTGCTAAGTCATAACAAAGAAAAGGGTTTCGATAACACTAAACCCCAAAAAACCTAATGGGCACAAATTTATCTCGTGCTAAGGCATGACAAATTTTTATATGATTAACTATTTTAAGCCGAAAAAGAGAAAAAAGCCATTCTTTTAAGGCCGTATCAGCCTAATTCATGAGCCTAAGGGCCATTTTACTTTTTGAGTTCGAGAAATATTCCTTACTCAACTAAAACCTAAGGTTCACTCTACTTCGAGTTCGAGCAAGCACTCACTTGATTATAAAGACTACATTGGCCCGACTTTCGTCTAAATGCCTAAGTCTCAAACTTGTGATCAAAATCTTCATAAGGCATGAAGGCATGAATGAAATAGAATTTTCACGAGGCAGGAAATAGAATAAAGACAAGTCAAAGAGAAAAAAGATCTTTTATATATACGAAGATATTTACAAGGACCGATCAGGGTCCCATGCAAAAAAATCAAAAAAAAAAGTCTAAGGTTCCTAATTTTTCCTCGGGGGCAGTTTCTTCTCCATCGAGTTCCTCCACATCCTACGACCCACTCTTGCGACCATAATCATCATCGTCGTCATCATCATCATCATCATCGGAAGAATCCAGTGCTCTAGCATCGGCTTCATGCTCTTTAGCCTTTATTATCTTGTCGGTAAGATCGAAACCTCGAGCATGGATCTCCTCGAGGGTTTCCCTCCGAGATTGGCATTTGGCGAGTTCAGCAATCCAGTGTGCTCGAGTTTGAGCGGTATCCCCAACCTCTCTCGCTTGGAATTGAGCGGCTTCGGCATCGGACTGGTAGACGGCCATGATCGCCTATGCCTTGGCCTTTGCCTTTTCGGCCTCATATTTGGCCTTTGCAAGTTCGGAAGCCAACCGAGCCTCAAGATCCTCTATTTGCTTTGCCTGAGCTGAGCTTTTCTCCTTCATGATTCGAAGCTGACTTTCGTCTGATGAAAATTGGGCTCGAGCAACCTCTTTTTCTGTAGTAAAGCGGTCCATACTTTCTTTCCACCCCAAGGTCTCTGTCCTCGTCGTATCGACATCCTTCCGGAACTACTCAATCCTCTCGACCTTCTGCTGCAGCTGTGAGATTGAAGTGTTAGCCACCGTTCCCGAATCAAGATCATGAGCTTTTAAGATTGTCATTACCTGCTCAATCAGGTTGGTCTGATCTTGGTGAGCCTTGGCCAACTCGGCTCGGAGGTCCTTGATCTTTTCCTCTTTTTGCCCACTGAGAAGTTTGAGGGCATTTCTCTTCTCCGTGAGCCCTCAGAGGCCGTCCTCACATCGGCTCAGCTCTACTCGAGACTTGGAAAACTCCTCCTGATGGAGTGCCAAATCCTATACGGAAAAAAGAAAGGAAATTAGATAGGAAGAGAAGAAATAAACTAAGTATGATATCGACATAATGGAGATAAGACTCACCTGATTCTGGGCTTGTTGAGCCTCATCGAAGAGACGCAATGCTTCACTCAGGTCGGTAGCATCTTCGACTCCAATAAAGTAACCACGGAAGGGGTCCTCCCCTACATGGGCCCCATCTACCTCGGGAATGATCATATCTTGGGCCTCCTGAATTGCCTCCTCGATAAATGCTGGAGAATTGGTGAGTCTCCAATATCTATTGCCCTAAGTGGGCCACTTGGGGCGTTCTCCTCGCTGCGAAGGGCTCGAAGCCGGCCCCTTCAGACATACCCTCCATTTTTCTCATCTCGGTAGGAGGCATCTTCGATGACTCGAAGACTTTGCCCGAGTTCTTTTCCAAGACCCCCTCAGCTCGAGGCGGAATCTCCTCAACCACCACCGACTCAGTGGCCTTTGGGGCCTCGATGGTCTTCTTCACTCAGACCACCAGTTCCGAGCCATCGTCTTCATATTCTTCTTCTTCCTCCCTTAGCCGTTGAATCACATCCGCAGGCAGGGCAACAATACCTTTCTTCGGCTTACGAGCCGATTCTTCTTAGGCTTTGGATTGGAGGTTGAGGTCCTTTTCCTCTTCTTATCCTTCACCGGTTTTGGAACCGGGGTCGAAGTGTCCTCCTCACCAGATGGGGGCCTCATGACCGTATCTTTGCACAAGCCTGTACACGAGAAAATTGAATAAGTACAAGAAGAATATCTTAATCAAATCATCAAATACATAAAAAAGGAGATTACCATGATTCTTGGCCATGTCGCGCCCCCTGTTTCCTCGCGGAGATCGGGTTTATGACATTCGGTTGAGACAACTCTTTCCTTTTGGAAAGGGGTTTGTGTTTTTGAGAGTCGCCACCTAACGATTTTTAAAGGTGCGTTAGGAAACCAAAGGGGTTCATTTATGACTATGTTGTTAACCAGAGATAGGGTAAGGGATTGAAATTATCCTAAGGGGAAGGTGTTAGGCACCCCTCAGGATCCACAAGTGTGGTTCCCGGCCAAACA
Source organism: Nicotiana paniculata (assembly GCA_005239505.1). Taxonomy (NCBI): domain Eukaryota; kingdom Viridiplantae; phylum Streptophyta; class Magnoliopsida; order Solanales; family Solanaceae; genus Nicotiana; species Nicotiana paniculata. The sequence goes on along the minus strand of MDKI01202095.1, from coordinate 22,449 downwards.
ACTTTTGTGAATTTGTACGGCGTAGCAAACAAACAAATAAAGGCTCAAATAAGAGGGAATTTAAGTCTTAAGCATGCAGATGTTTGAAAATAGTAAAGAAGGTTAAATTTTGAAAGGATTACGATCTAAGCATATAAAGGGTATCCTACGTTTATAATAATATGGATCACATCAGTACAATACCCGATAATCACTCCTAAAAGAGGGGCTACACGTGGTATTAGCGTACCGGTCATCATATATCCATATTCTACCCTTTCCCACCCAGTGAAAGTAACTAATTGAGTGTTGGTCTCGACCTCTATTGTATGTTGTTACCCGTCCCTTTCTATCAGTCCTGGAGGAAATTAGGACTTCTATCCTAAAAGGAGATGCTAGGCAGACCCTCAGGTTTAAAGGCAAAACACTATGCGACAAACAAGAAACATATAGGACTGCAATTAAGGGGGATAAACATACAAACAAGAAAAGGCTCAAGTACCTCCACAGATAAGGCAAATAAACAGCATGGTTCAAACACAATTAAGGTCTTTGATTCAGATCCTAAAACATGGTGTCTAAATGATAATAACAAAGAGGTAGATTTCCAATTTTAGCAATTTAATCACCTAAGGCTTGACTAGGCGGGGGACAGTGTATACTAATTATCTGAATTGTTAAAGGGACTGTTGCAAATTATTACCTACACATATTGTTCTAGGTTGTTCAGAACACAGAATTGTTGCCAGTTGTTTTAGAGAAACTGAGTGAAGTTGTTTTATTTCTTTTCATGCATCAGTAAGTGTATTTAAGCGAGTAAGATGCAATTATAAGGAAATGGTATCTAGTGCACAAAGATGCAGAATGATGCAGAATCAGAAGCCTAAGCATGATCTCTAAATGCACAAATATTGCATTATTTCAACATGGTTCAGGAGATGTAAACATGACAGGTTTATTAGTGTTGTTTATCCTAAACAGGATCTCTAAGTGTACATGGAAGCGTACAGCATGATTGTAAAGTACTGTTTATTAGCACATTTTAGCACAGAACTTTTGAAATGAGATGCCAATAGATGCTGAAAACAGTAAGTGTAAGACCTAGGGAACATGGTCTCTAATGCATGATCTTGCACATATGAGTCCTAAGCATGGTTTCTATTGCTCAAATAGGGAATAAAACCTAATAGCATGGCTTCTACCCTCTAATAGCTATAACATGCATATTTACCCCTCCCCCCCTTTCACTATCCATCCCCAAAGAGTTGTTTACAACAATTATTACAGGCCATTTGCATGAATTACATAACTAAATAATGAAAAGAAGAAGTTATACTATAGAGAGCCTACAAAATAGGCCCAGATCTCTAGAATGCCTCATTGCCATTCTATTCACAACCTTTCACATGATCCAGGTGTCAGAGTTACCTAAGGATATCAAGGGATCCCGAGCAGTGCTCACACCCAGAGTCATAACCAAATTTGAGTAAGTGCAGTGTGGAATGGCCAGCCTTTGTGTGTCAAATTTCAGAGAGAGATCAAGGGTCCCAAGGCAATGCTCACGCAGAGGAGGCAGAACTTAAGGGGTCTAAGAGTAGAGTGAGAGTGCTTGATATAGTTTGAAAACTTTGGATAAGAAAACAGTTTTGGAAAAGAGACTTAATGGAAATATAATAAAAGTTTAACTGGTGAAAACAATTTTAAAGAACATGAACACCAATCTCAGAACCAAGGCAAAGTCAGCATCACACAAAGGACCCAGAATGATCCAACAACCACAACAGGGGAAAGGGGGTTTGAGGGACACATAGGTGCATAGTACTGAACATGTAACAAGTATAAACAATTAGAGATCCTAAGGGTTCAGAGGATCAGCAGGGTATAGGATGAAACTAACATGGCAGTACCAACCGGTTTAAGACAGTAGAAGATGCTCTAATCTAATGTATCAAACATAAGCATGGATATTCACATAAAGACAAATTTGGAGTACACAAAGACATGCTAGATGCAATCCAAGATCCTAGTTACATGTTGAACAATAGAATAGTAAGTAAAAGCAAATTAGAAACACAATGAACTGAAGTATGAATTAGAACATACCAGTGAAATAAAGAAAGCAGTAACACAAATAGGAAGTAGGAGATGCACAATAGTTAGCCTTGGCTTGCAGCCGACTAACATAGAATAGTAGTAACTAGCATAGAAAAGAGAGAGAGCAAAGAGTTCTTAGTTGTGATAGAGAGAGTTGAACAAATTAGTTCATGTGTTTTTTCTAATGAGAGGTAATGTATATATAGTTTGAAAACAGGTATCAAATAAGGTAGGAATCAAAGTTAACCCATAATTAAAGGACTGTGTATCAATCAATATAAAATCAGCATAGATATCCCTTAATTGAAGGGGTTAAGTTCAAACGGTAATATGCAGACAACAAATAAGGCAAAATACCATATGTGACTGCATATAACATATAAGGAAATAATTTAGCACAATACAAGTGTGGGACATGCAATTGAGACTAGGTTTAGAATATTTCAACTAAGGAAATAACATAAGAATCCATGTGACAACATAGTCGACCAAAAGAAGGCAAGGGAATAATTTAAAGGTTGAAAATCAGTTAGGGAAATCATCATAAGAGAACAGTAAGAGATAACAATTACAGGAAATTAGAGGTTGAAACAGGAGTAGTACTAATTAGAGGAGATTATCACAAATCCCTATGGATACACGGAATAAACACACAATAGGCAAGTAAAAATCAGAGACTCAAGTAAAAGTCACATAGAATCAGGGATTCAATACTAGCACACAAAAAATAATTAAAGGAATTAACAAACGACCATGATATAATAGGGAGAGAATCAGAAACCCTAATGATTATGGTAGCAAGAAATCAACGTAGTAATAACTAGAGTGATTAAACAGGACGGACACAATATAAGCAGAAGAAATCAAATATCGGAAACCCTAATGAGCAAAATAGGGCAAAACTCATAGAAACCTTAAGACGTTCACGAGAAAACAAGAGTTCATACAGATTAAACGAACATATCAGTCAAAAAAGAGACTCAGAATCTAAGAACCTAGGGTTTTCATCATAATAAGTCAAATGAAAGGAAAACTTCAAATAAATTGTTAAAACATAGTAGGAATCATAGAATGATACTAAAAAGCAGAAGAAAAATCGTTTTGAAAAAGGGGTTATGAAACCCTAATTTTGAGATGAAGAAACATTTGGAAATAGTAAAGTTTTTTGAAGGAAACATATAAAAACTACATAATATACACAGATCTATGGCAGATCTAAAGGAATCGGGGAGTTTTAAGAGTTAGGGTAAAAACCCCAAAATATTACTGGTCTTAGCCGGAAAGTAATAGATCTTACTCGAACGACCGGAGATGGCCGGAAAATGGCATGAAAGGCCATGGGTGGAAGTCGAACTGATCCAGGTTCACTTGAAGACTTCAAGGTAGTGTCAAGCCGGCGTGGGGTGAGACACGGGCTAGGAGATGGTGAGAGGTCATGGTTTCCGGCGAGAGAGGTGGCCGAAGAAGATGAACAGAGTTCATCAGAAATCGGGGAAGGTGAGAAGGTTCTAGAGAGAACTAGAGATAGAGAGAGGGAGATAGAGAGATGAATGAGCGGGTGAATGAAATGGGGGAGGGGTAGTCGTTAGGGGTTTAATTAGGAAATAACGGATCTGGTCCGTTGATTAAAATTAATCAACGGTCCGGATCAAAAATGGGGATTGGGTCGGGTAGGCTTAGAGATTGGGCTTGGGTTATTGGGCTGGTCTCAATTGCGTTGGGGTCAGATTTGATTTAGGCTAGATTTTAAATAGGAAGGCTAATTATTAAATACCCAATTAAATAGATAAAGAATTAATAAAAATAGCTAATAATTACATAAAATGAAAATAAGGCTAAATAGGTGAAATTAAGGTAATTAGCTAATATTAAAATATAAAACGGCTAATTAGTGATTTAAAATGGTATAAATGTACAATTAGGCTATAATTGTAAAATTGTTGTAATTATATCCAAATAATGCCAAATTGGCTAATTTTTGAAATAATTAAATCCTAATAGGGTTAAAAAATAATATATTAAGTCAAGAAATATTTTTGAAATCATTTGTAATACAATTTATAATTAATTATTAGAAATGAAAACACTGGGTGAATTACAATAAATTAATAAAAATATGGTAAAATTATAGAAAAATACCAATTGTTATGGAAACCTGATTTTGAAGGTATATATGCAAGTTAACCGAGTGAAACGATTTGGGAGAGTTTTTAGGCTGCACCCTGGTTTCTGAGTTGCCTACATATCCCTGGTTTTACAGGAATCAGACCGTATGTAGTTCAGGAGTCATCAGTGAAGTATACCGATGAAGTTTCTTACAAGAACGAACACAACATTTGGGACAGATTGAATAAGCGGCTTACGAGGTGGTTAGGAGAACTGGAGCGGAACCGCTCCTGCTGGGATGGCAGTTTGCTCGCCGGATTACCTGCAAATAAATAATACAAGCATATATTGTGCGTAATTTAAACATGATGCAAATTCCCGTTGGACCATGAATGATGTCTTCGGACGGTTAAGGATGACATCCTAGGCTATGAATTTCTTGATGCAGGATTCACAAGCCATGAAAATGATGTTCTCGGGCTATGAGGATGGTGCCTCCGAACCATGACGCCTTTGAATAATGATATGCAGAGGTTGAAATAGATCCTCAGTCCATGGCATGGTGTTCTCGGGCCATGAAAATGGTGCCTCCGAACGATGACGCCTTTGGATGTGTTGGTGATATTTCAGCCCATGCAGATGCAATAGAATGATGCTGACGAGACAGAGGTTAATCTTGCGAATAAAAGGGCAGAGCTTAGACCAAAAGGAAAGCGAAGTAAATAGTGCTTGAGACAGCGGTTAGTCTCGAAAGGTAAATCAGAGGTAGAGCTTAGCCTCGGAAGGCAGAATGGTAGCCTTATGCAATGTAGATGGAGACAGTGCTTAGCCTCGGAAGACATAAAGGTAACCTTATGCAAAATATAGATGCAGATGGAGACAACGCTTAGTCTCGCAAGGAACAATGGCAGCCTTATGCAATGATGTAGATGGAGGTAGAGCTTAACCTCGGAAGTCAGAATGCTAGCCTTATGCAAAGATGCAAATGCAGATGGAGACAACATTTATTCTCGGAAGGCAGAATGGTAGCCTTATGCAATGATGTAGATGGAGGTAGAGCATAACCTCAGAAGGCAGAATGCTAGCCTTATGCAAAGATGCAAATGCAGATGGAGACAACATTTAGTCTCGGAAGGCAGAATGGTAGCCTTATGCAGAGATGCAGATGGAGGTTGAGCTTAACCTCGGAAGGCAGAATGCTAGCCTTATGCAAGAAATAAAATGACAGTAGGAATTCTTAGCTGGTGATGAATTGCGGCATTGTGATTATTGAGAGCATTATGATTGCAAAGCATTGAGGCATGTGCGAACGTCGACAAGTGCGGCAGTTTTGAGAGTCGTATTTTGGACAATGTTTGTCCCCTGGGCGGACAACTCGTTTAGGGATTTTGCAACCTTAGTGCCTGCAACCAAGTAAATATCGTGAGTTTTATAAACAATGGGGGGTTAGTTCGTACCCCCGCTGGCTTTTCTTGACTTTCTGGGCTCGATCTGATGATACTGTCTGTATTATTGGGGTAGCGTTGCTAAACAAAGCTGTTTCAAAAACAAAAATGCATGATTTTGTAAAAGCATAATGCATAATTAAAAAATAATTTTGGGATGAACCGACGACCGTGACACGGCTAGGGACATTGCAACCTCTCCTGCTACAGAATTTTGAGGGTCCTCCTCAATTCTGCCCCAGTTTGATGGATGAATGCTTCTGGTTGTTGCTCGTGCGGCGATTGGCTGATCTTGCTTCAGAATTTTGATGGTCCTTTTCAAATTCTACCCCAGTTTCCAATTGCGGGGAAAAATAAATTTTTTATTGAATTGTGGACGAACCCATAGGGCTGCCTACGTATCCCCTCTTAAATGGGAATCAAATCAGGCGTAGTTCAATTTACATCATTGAGAAAGCATAAATATTACACATAGTAGCATTTGACTGCATCTAAATTGATTGGCTTTGGCCAGACTTCTCCATCCATTTCTGCGAGTATAAGTGCTCCTCCTGTTAGTACCCGGTGAACCATGTACGGACCCTGCCAGTTGGGAGAGAACTTCCCTTTGGCTTCGTCTTGATGTGAAAAGATCTTCTTTAGCACCAGCTGACCAGTGTGAACTGTCTAGGCTTGAATCTCTTGTTGAAGGCTCGGGTCATTCTGTTCTGATAGAGTTGACCATGACAGACTGCATTAATTTTCTTTCCGTCTATGAGGGCTAGTTGCTCATAATGGCTCTTTACCCATTCTGTGTCGCTGAGCTCAGCTTCTTGTATAATTCTTAGAGATGGAATCTCAACTTCGGCAGGAATAACAGCCTCAGTACCACAAACTATCATATAGGGAGTTTTCCCTGTTGAGGTGCGAACTTTGGTGTGACATCCCTATAAGGAAAATGATAACTTCTCGTGCCACTGCTTGTGCCTTTCTATCATCTTTCTTAGTATCTTCTTGATGTTTTTGTTGGCGGCTTCTACAGCTCCATTCATCTGAGGTCTGTAAGCTGTGGAATTCTTGTGTTTGATCTTTAAAGCCTCGCACATAGCTTTCATCAAGTCACTGTTGAGATTGGAACCATTATCGGTGATGATTGACTCAGGAATCCTGAATCGACAAACAATACGGTCGCGGACAAAGTCTGCCATGATTTTCTTAGTCACTACTTTTTAGGATGCTGCTTCGACCCATTTGGTGAAATAGTCGATGGCTACCAGAATGAACCTGTGTCCGTTGGAGGCTGCATGCTCCATTGGTCCAATAACATCCATGCCCCAGGCGGCGAACGACCATGGTAAGCTTGTTGCGTTGAGCTTGTTTGGAGGTATCTTTATCATATCTGCGTGTATCTGACAACAGTGGCATTTCCGGACATACTGGATACAGTCTGTTTCCATAGTCATCCAAAAGTAACCAGCTCAGACTATCTTCTTTGCTAGAACAAAACCGTTCATATGCGGGCCACAAGTCCCAGCATGAATCTCCTCTAGCATCTTGGATGCTTCCTTTGCATCGACACGACGTAATAATCCCAAATCGGGAGTCCTCCTATATAGGATTTCTTCGCTGTGAAGTTGTTGGATAGTCTTCGAAGTGTGCGTTTCTGAGTGGGATTCACAAGCTCTGGGTAATCTCCTTTTTGCCAAATACTCCTTGATGTCATGAAACCAAGGATTTTCGTCTGCTTCCTCTTCGACATGGGCACAATAAGCTGGCTGATTATGGATCTTTACGGGAATAGGATCACTGAAATTCTTGTCCGGGTGTTAGATCATTGAGGACAAAGTAGCCAATGCATCGGCGAACTCATTCTGGATTCTAGGGACATGCCAAAATTCTATCTTCGTGAACCTCTTTCTTAATTCATGTACGTGGTGCAGATACAACAGTATCTTAGAATTCATGGTAGCCCACTCTCCTTGTACCTGATGTACCAGCAAATCTGAGTCACCAATCACTAATAACTCCTGGACATTCATGTCAATGGCCATGTTGAGCCCTAAGATACAGGCTTCATACTCTGCCATATTGTTGGTGCAGGGAAATCTGAGTTTGGCAGATACCGAATAATGCTGACCGGTTTCTGATATTAGGACTGCTCCAATGCCAATTCCCTTGAAGTTCGCTGCTCCATCGAAGAACATTCTCCAACCGTCATAGGATTCTGCAATGTCTTCTCCTATGAATGATACCTCTTCATCAGGAAAATACATTTCCAGAGATTCATATTCTCCATCTATAGGGTTCTCAGCAAGATGGTCTGCCAGTGCTTGTCCCTTGACTGCTTTCTGAGTCACATAGATAATATCGAACTCACTCGGCAAGATTTTCCACTTGGATAGCTTGCCAGTGGGCATGGGCTTCTGAAAGATGTACTTCAATGGATCCATTCTCGATATGAGATACGTTGTGTAGGCACAGAAGTAATGCCTCAGCTTCTGAGCTGCCCAAGTCAAACCACAACAAGTGCGTTCCAATAGAGAATATCTGGCCTCGTACGGAGTGAACTTCTTGCTGAGATAATAAATGGCTTGCTCCTTTCTTCCTATTTCATCGTGCTGCACCAGAACGCAGCCGAAAACTCCATCTAACACTGCAAGGTAGAGTAACAGAGGTCTACCTGGCTTAGGCGGTACCAAGACTGGTGGTGTTGACAGGTATGCCTTGATTTTGTCGAAAGCCTTTTGACAATCATCGGTCCACTTTGTTGCGGCGTCCTTCTTCAACATCTTGAAGATCGGCTCACAGATAACTGTAGACTATGCTATGAATCGGCTGATGTAATTAATTCTCTCCAAGAAACTCATCACATCTTTCTTGTTCCTTGGCGGTGGTAGTTCTTGAAAGGCTTTGACCTTTGATGGATCCAATTCTACCCCTTGACGCCTAACAATGAACCCGAGCAACTTTCCAGCAGGAACCCCGAATGCACATTTCGCGGGGTTCAACTTCAGATTGTATTTTCGCAACCTTTTGAAGAACTTCCTCAAATCTTCCATGTGGTTAGTGGCTTTCCTAGACTTGATAATAACATCATCCACGTATACCTCGATCTCCTTGTGAATCATGTCGTGGAAGATGGTGGTCATAGCCCTCATGTAGGTGGCCCCTGCATTCTTCAGGACGAATGGCATCATCTTGTAACAATACACTCCCCACGGCGTAATGAAAGTCGTTTGCTCAACATCTTCCTCATCCATCCAGATCTGATGATAACCAAATCCACGAATGATTGTAGTTCATGCTTGGCGCAATTGTTAATCAGGATATGTATATTTGGCAAAGGGAAGTCGTCTTTCTGACTAGCCCAGTTGAGATCCCAGTAGTAGACACAGACTCTGACCTTCCCATCCTTCTTTGGTACTGGCACAATGTTGGCTAACCATGTCGGGTACTCAACTACCCTGAGAACCTTGGCGTTGATCTGCTTGGTGACTTCTTCTTTGATTTTCAAACTTATGTCGGGTTTGAACTTCCTGAGCTTTTGTTTTACCAGTGGACACATTGGATTGGTTAGCAATTTGTGAGCCACAATAGACGTACTTAGACCAGTTATGTCATCGTAAAACCAGGTGAATATGTCCTCATACTCCTTTAGAAATTATGCGTATTCTTTCTTTTCTTACGGTGACAAATGAATGTTGATTCGTGTTTCCTTGATGTTTTCTGAATCTCCCAGGTTGATGATTTCAGTCTCGTCTAGGTTGGACTTAGGTCTGTTCTCAAAATTCTCAACTTCTTTGACAATCTCGTCAGGTATGTCATCTTCTTCTGAATCCACGTCCGTTTGTTGCGTTGTCTCGTTGCATGTCACAGTCATCAGTTCATCAAGACAGGTAATAGAAATGATGTATAGGTAAAGTAATGAGAGAAAAATGATAGCAATAAATATTGAATCATAAGAAAATTTAAAAATACTTTTGATAAACTGAACGATTGTTTTGAACATTGAAGATCTTATTGCAGGAATTAAAATGCGAAAAAGGAAATCATTTTGTAAAGAAAAACAATGAATAGCGCTCGTTTTAGCCTTGCTACCCCGAGGCCCGTCGGGCTTTGGTTGTCCTGACAGTCCAATTCTTGAGGTACGTCCCTCTGCTCACAGCCTGTATGGAAGGGCCTTCCTCTCCCTCTTCCTCGAGAATAACACAGCAGTCCATATCACTGTCCTCCAGAAACAAGTTCCTCATTGCTTCAAGTGCTTCTTCTTCGTTTGATCCATAAATAACGTCGGCCTGTTGGAAGGTCTGCTCCAGATGCGGTATTGGTTTCTCCAAAGGGTAATAAGGACCGCGCCATGGTGGCGACCAGTTTTTGAATTCTTCCCAAGTGTATTCGTATCCCAAACCGAAAGTGGTGTCGTGCTTCTTGAGTTTGATAGGTTTGGAGATCCCCTGAAGGTTCTTGCTGAGCCCTTTACTTGGCTCGTACCCTCGCCAATTCATCATACTTGCGATCTTTCTATCCCACTATTTGTCTTTGTCAATAGTGTTGACCCGTTCAATGTGGTGGTAAGTTTCTCCGCCTGGCTTTCTTTTTCCTTCAATCACTGGGATAGTCTGGCGACTGTAAATAGGGTTGCTACCGTCACCATGAATAATCACCTCTTGGTGGTTCCACTCGAACTTCACTACCTGATGTAGCATTGATGCTACGGCCCCAGCAGCATGGATCCAGGGTCGTCCCAATAACAGATTGTAGGACGCTAGAACATCTATCACTTGGAAGTCCACCTCGAACCAGGTTGGCCCCATTTGCAGGCATAGGCTGATCTCACCAATGGTGGACCTTTGAGATCCATCGAAGGCTTTCACGTTGATCGCTCCATCCTTTATCTCATGCAGCCCTTTACCAAATTTCTTGAGCGTTATCAGCGGACAGATGTTACGACTGGATCCCCTATCGATCAGGACTCTGGAGATGAAATAATCTTCGCATTGCACAGTGATGTGCAGTGCTTTGTTATGGCCCAAGCCTTCAGGAGGAAGCTCGTCCTCATGGAAAGTGATCTTGTGACTCTCCAACACTTAGCCCACCATATTAGCCATTTCTCCACTAGTGATGTCGTTTGGCACATAGGCTTCGTTCAACACCTTCAATAAAGCATTCCTGTGTGTCTCGAAATTCTGCAGCAAAAGAAAGGATGGATATTTGCGCTGGCGTTTTGTTCAGCTAGTCGATGACCGAATACTCCATGGCCTGTACTTTCCTCCAAAGGTCGTCTGGACCTGTCTTGATAATGGGAGGCCGATTGGAAGCCTGCCTGCTGGATTCAGACAGATGTTCAAGGGTATAGACTCTACCAGTTCTTGTCATACCCTGCGATGCAACAACTTCTTCAGTCTTGGCTTTGCCTTTCCTTCTCACCTCGGATATATAGTCCCATGGTACAACATTTGTATAGAAGGGTGGTGTGGTCGACATCGCCACTGGAATTGGTACGACTATCCTTACTTTAAGTGGAACATGTGCCTTGGGTGGCAAGACTGCAACCTCAAATGGTGCGGGTGCATTTGCCGGAGACACGAACTCAACTTCAATCGATACTGGTGTCTTTGCAGGTGACGCTGCTTCAAACTCAAGAGGCATGGACATATTTACCTCATCATCCTCAGACGGTTGAATTTGGACTATAATGGGGTTGAGAGTGATTGGAGGTTTCTTTGGATCATCTCCTTCTGCGATCAACCCGATTGACCCCTCGAGGTCCCAATCATCTTCTATTTCAATCAAGTGGATGCCTCCACCCTTATGGTCCGGAAGAGGATTGTTGCAGACATTCGGAGCGGATTCCTTTGCCACGATGACCTTGTTGTCAATCAGGGATTGTATCTTGTCCTTCAAAGAGTGGCATTCATTGATGGTGTGCCTCTTCATGCCGGAGTAGTATGCACAGGACTTGTTTGGGTTGACCGATTGAGAAGGATTCTCAAGGGTTGCAGCAAGGATAGGGGTGACATAACCAGCAACTTTGAGCTTCTCATACAGCTGGTCGATGGGTTCAGCGATGGCGGTATACTGTTTTGGAGGTCTGCAATCAAAATTAGGACGAGGTCTAGGGAAGTTTTGACAGGTAGGGGGTGATTGGTAACGAGATGTTTGGGAATTGTAAGTGTGGTAGACATGAGCGGGTTGTGAGTATCTGGGTGAAGCAGATTGATATGTCGGTGGTGGAGGTGATTGATGAGTTGGTGGTGGAGCTTGGTATGAGGGTGAGGGTGCTTGGTAATTTGGGGTTGGTTGATATGTGAGTGGAGGTATTAGGTAAGTTTGGTATTTGAGTGGGGATTTGGTTCTTTGTGCAACCATCATGGCTCCGCCGTCTCTTTTCTTAGACACACCACCAGACTGGTTCTTCAAAATTTGTGACCATACCGCTCTTGATACCTTCTTCAATCCGTTCACCTAATTTGATAATGTCAGAGAACTTGTGGTTCTCAATCATCATCAACCGTTCATAGTACTGCGTCCTGGGTCCGGACAAAGAACTTGTTCATCTGCTCCTCTTCTAAGGTGGGTCTGACCTTGGCAGCTTCGGACCTCCAACGAGTAGCGTACTCGCGAAATGTCTCTGTGGGCTTCTTTTTCAAATTCTGAATATAGAACACGTCTGGTGCGTTCTCTGTGTTGAACCTGAATCTGTCCATAAAGTCAGATGCCATGCTCACCCAATTCGACCATTTCTTGGGATCTTGGCTGATGTACCAAGACAACGCATCTCCTTTCAAGCTCCTCATGAACAGCTTCATGCGGATCCTTTCATCCTTCCCTACTCCAACCAGCTTGTCACAATAAGTTCTCAGATGGACCCTTGGATCACCTGTACCATCAAACATTTCAAAATTAGGAGGTTTGTATCCCTCGGGCAGTTCGACATCGGGCTGTATGCAGAGGCCTTCATAGTTCAACCCTTCGACTCCCTTGATTCCCTCGATGCCTTGAACCTGGCTGGTCAGCTTCCTAAGTTCCTCAGCCAAGTTCTTGATAAGCAGGTCCTTTTTTTTCAGACTCAGGTGTGTATGTGATAGGGGTAGTGGAGTGTAGCATGGTCTCCACGTAGATGGGATTGTTATGGTGGCCTGGCGCATAAGTGTGGAAATGGTCATTTGTGGAGTTCTGAGGTTCTGGGATAAGCAGTGGAGTGTTATTTGGAGTATGGCAGGCATTGCATTGTGCTGGAAGAGTTTGGTTCTTTGGTGGGGTGGTGTGATGATGAGTTGCAGGATGATTTTGCTGCTTTGAGATGCTTTGAGGAGGTGTAGGATTCTGGATGTTGACGTCTGGGACGTTGAGGGAGAATGACAGGTTTTCCAGATTCCGAACTTGATCAAGCTCTTCTTGAAACTTTGACAACTTCCGTTCCAGCTGCGACACAGTTTCATTCTAAATCTGAATACCCTGGCCATCAGTGGCCTCTACCCATTCAACCACATTCTCATTTCTGTTGTAGCCTGAATCTTCCATTTTCTTTTTGCCTTTGGGAGGACTAAGAGGAGGAGAGGGTGGAGGGCCCCTGGATCTTGTAAGATAGGATGGTGATGCCAGAGTGCACAAACTAACCTTTGGGGAGGGGAATAAATAAATACAGAAAGAGGAAAACAAAAACAAAAGGTAGCCAAGTCAGTAAGGATTATGAAAAGTATTGCGGTATTTGAACACATAGTGCGGGAATGTAAAGTGCGTCCTAATTTGGGGACCTCTTTTGTGCCCGAGGTAGGCCTAGCAACAAATTGATTTTGATAACTCAAGATACTAAATGCCTCATTTTATTGATAAGAAAATAGAGGAATCCCAAAATGACACTAAATAAACAGGAAGTAAAAATCACTAATGGCCATTGGCCTTATTAAATTGATAAAGTAAAATAAAGACATTCCTATCGACTTGGTCCCAAAAGGACCTTCCCCAGACTCGGCATTCTTGCTTCCCTCGTACAGTTTCCCCAACTCGCGAAGTCCCAGCAACAGGTATGCTCTGGCTAGATGTCCTCCTTCGGTCCCTTCAGCCTTTTGACAGTCTTCAACCCTTTTGAGAAATTTTTCCTCCAGCTCCACTATGCCTCGCTCCAAATACCCTAACCTTTTGTTGGTGCTGATAGCCATATCTTTCCATTCCTCGATCAGTTTCTTGCTAGACTCATGTATTTCGCGGTGCTCATCCTCACACTCACGGGTCCTCTTGCGCAGCTGGTTGTATTTGACTTGTGCCTTGACCTTTTCATCTATAACCCTGTGGCCCTTAACGAACCCTGGCTCACTCAGACCACCCTAATTTTCTGCCAACCAACCAGGATAGAAAGGGGTACAACCGGCATGATATCTTTCTGGCTCGATGGTTTCCTTCTCCATTACAATCTTGCAGTGCCACATGTGCTGGGCTTGGCACTTGTGAGGACTATCGTCATTTTGGAAGTCAGCTCGAAGATGGCTCATCTTGTCGACCCTGGGTATGACTTGCTTCCTACCTGCTTGCCTCATAACTCGAAGAGGGACGTTAGGATATGTTCCTCTTAGACCAATTAGTATTAGGAACGGTGAATCTCTGGAACGGGTGATGAACTCGTCTGTCGGAAACCACTCGAACATCCACTGAACCTGTTCCTCAGTCAGATTATCAAAGAGCTTGACCCATATTTTGGCGTTCTCAGGCTGAGCAAACATGTCGGGGATCTAATTCATTCGCTTTGGATGGTGGAAGGTGATGTGGTCATCCCAAACTCTTTGATGAATTTCTTGTCGGTATTCGCCCTTTTGGAGATGTTCTATGAGCCAAAGCTAAAGTAGTAGATTGCAGCCTTCGAACTGTCTTGCCCCTCGTTGGCACTTTTCCAAGGCTCGATATATTTCTGCAATGATCATGGGCACAATGCTGAAGCTTTTCCCACCAATTCATTCCATTAGTGTCTTGGTTACCATGGCCAGTCTAGTGTGGATTCTCTCCTTCTTTATTGGAAACAAAATCAAACCCAAGAAGCAAAACATGAAGACGAATACTCTACGATGGATGTGTCCCAAGGATGTGACGGCAAACTCGTCGTGGTAGGTACGGTATGATTTGTTGTGACCGTACCTTTTGTACAAGTAGTCAAAAAGGATGTATGACTTACTTAAGGATACCAGTTCTGTATTCTTCTTTAGAACCATCATTTTGAGGAAACCTTTGCATGTGCGGTTCTCAGGCATTAGCAACCCCGGGGTTTCCTATACTAGGCCAGCCAATCCTCCTATTTCCTCCAACAAAGGTGTCATTTCAATGTCCCCAAAGTAGAACACGGACCTTTCACAATCCCAGAACAGGGTAGCAGCCTCTATTATCATGTTGTTAGGCTGGATTTCTAAGAGAGATGGTAGGTTGCCCAAGTATTTTCTAACGAGATTTTTATCACTAGAGTTTAAATCTTCCCACCAACTTAGAAATCTTGGATGGATATTGGAGACCATGTCGAATCTGGGGACTTCGTGCCTCATTTTTCAGCAAGGCAAACAAGGTTAGGCCTTTACCCACACCAGACTCGACTATTTAACATCAACAATTAGCACAAAGCATTTAGTTCTCCAAATAAATGCACAGAACGTGATGATGTCCGTTTGGGTTTAGGGAAAGTGAGTGGACTTTTGGATAAGGCAATCTTACAAGCTATTGTGCGGACCACACTTTAGCCTGGCTAGGTTTGACCATGATGCATGAAAAAACATAACGGAGTAAGGTTTCTATAGGGTTTTATACTGGTAACCTCGAGCGGACAACTCAAGGGGGAAAGGCACGGAACCGTCGACTGCTGATCGACTAGTTTTACCGAAAATAAGCCTTTATGAATTTAGGGGGTAATAATATAGGAAGAGCGCAACCACTCATCAAGCGTTGCTATAGTATTTTGTTTGGCACGAGTGGAGTATGAATGCTGAGCATGATTTATGCAATAAGTATTAAAACAAGTTGTCACGTATTTGGACGTTAAAGAAAGCGGTAAAAATGGTAGTAATGATTTAAAGCAGTTACAAAAAGAAACAAAGAGACATGTCAGTTACATTTTTGAAGAAAAGTAAATACCCGAAGTAAACAATTAATTGCATGTAAAGGGAATCGGAAAGGGTGCAAGTATTTAAAATAAAGGCATAAATTCACGAAACAATTTGAAATGGTAAAAGCCTGGATATCCCCAGCAGAGTCGACATGCTGTCGCGCCTCCTTTTTTTCTCTTCCTAGAGGAATATCGGGTTTATGACATTGGTTGGCACAACTATTTCCTTTTGGGAAAGAGGTTTGCATATTTTGAAGAGTCGCCACCTAACAATTTTAACGGTGCGTTAGGGCACCTAAGGGGTTCAATTATAACTACGTTGCTAACCAGAGATTTAGGTAAGGGCTTGAAATTATCCTAAGGGGAAGATGTTAGGCACCCCTCAGAATCCACAAGTGTGGTTCCCGGCCAAATGGTTTCGTGAATTTGTACAACTAGCAAATAAAAAGTAAAGGCTCAAAGAAAAGGGGATTTAAGTCTTAAGCATATAGATGTTTAGAAAACAGTAGAGATGTTTACGAACTAGCGTATACAGGTGTCCTAGGTTTATAATAATATGGATCACATCAATGCAATACCCGGTAATCACTCCTCGAAGGGGGCTACACGTGGTATTAGCGCACCGGTCATCATATCCATATTCTACACTTCCCACCCCGTGAAGGTAATTAAAGTGTGTGTTGGTCACGGATTCTATTGCGTGCTATTAACCGTCCCATCCTATCAGTCCTGGAGAAGGCTAGGACTACTATCCTAAAAGGAAGTACTAGGTTGACCACTAGGTTTAAAGGGCAAGATTCTAAGCGACAAACAACGACAATTAGGACTTCAGATAAAGGAAAACAAATAAGAGCAGATACGAGGACCAAGTACTCCTCAACAGATTATGCACATAAATAGCACGACTCAAACACAAGCAAGGCCTTATTAACTTCAGACCTAAGGCATGATATCTAGGTGAGTATGCAATAGAGAGGCAGCTTTATTACTTATTTCAGAGGATGAATTTTATCAGTTAGTCAAGCAGCAGGTATAAAGGAGTATCCTAGGTTTATAATAATATGGATCACATCAGTATAATACCCGGTAATCACTCCTCAAAGAGGGGATACACGTGGTATTAGTGTACCGATCATCATATCCATATTCTACCCTTTCCCACCCTGTGAAAGTAACTAAATCGAGTGTTGGTCTCGACCTCTATTGCATGTTGTTACCCATCCCTTCCTATCAGTCCCGGAGGAAATTAGGACTCCTATCCTAAAGGGAGATTCTAGGCAGACCCTCAGGTTTAAAGGCAAAACACAAAGCGACAAATAAGAAACATATAGGACTGCAATTAAGGGGGATAAACATACAAACAGGAAAAGGTTCAAGTACCTCCACAAATAAGGAAAATAAGCAGCATGAATCAAACACAGTTAAAGTCTTTGATTCAGATCCTAAAACATGGTGTCTAAATGATAATAACAAAGAGGCAGATTTCCAATTTTAGCAATTTAATCACCTACGGCTTGCCTAGGCGGGGGACAGTGTATACTAATTATCTGAATTATTAAAGGGACTATTGCAAATTATTACCTACACATGTTGTTATAGGTTGTTCAGAACACATAATTATTGCCAGTTGTTTTAGAGAAACTGAGTGAAGTTGTTTTATTCCTTTTCATGCATCAGTAAGTGTATTTAAGCGAGTAAGATGCAATTCTAAGGACATGGTATCTAGAGCACAGAGATGCATAATGATGCAGAATCAGAAGCCTAAGCATGATCTCTAAATGCACAAATATTGCATTGTTTCAACATGGTTCAGGAGATGTAAACATGACAGGTTTATTAGTGTTTTTTATCCTAAATAGGATCGCAAAGTGTACATGGCAGCATAGAGCATGATTGTAAAGTACTGGTTATTAGCACAGTTTAGCACAGGACTTTCGAAATGAGATGCCAATAGATGCTGAAAAAAGTAAGTGTAAGACCTAGGGAACATGGTCTCTAATGCATGATCTTGCACATATGATTCCTAAGCATGGTTTCTACTGCTCAAATAGGGAATAAAACCTAATAGCATGGCTTTTACCCTCTAATAGCTATAGCATGCATATTTACCCCTCTTTTTTCACTATCCATCCCCAAAGAGTTGTTTACAACAATTATTACAGGCCATTTGCATGAATTACATAACTGAATAATGAAAAGAAGAAGTTATACTATAGAGAGCCTACAGAATAGGCCCAGATCTCCAGAATGCCTCATTGCCATTCTATTCACAACCTTTCACATGATCCAGGTATGTCAGAGTTCCCTAAGGATCTCAAGGGATCCCAGGCAGTGCTCACACCCAGAGTCATAACCAAATTTGAGTAAGTGCAGTGTGGAATGGCCAGCCTTTGTGTGTCAAAGTTCATAGGGAGCTCAAGGGTCCAAGGAAATGCTCACACAGAGGCGGAAGAACTTAAGGGATCTAAGAGTAGAGTGAGAGTGCTTGATATAGTTTGAAAACTTTGGATAAGAAAACAGTTTTGGAAAAGATACTTAATGGAAATATAAAAAAGTTTAACTGGTGAAAACAATTTGAAAGAACATGAACACCAATCTCAGAACCAAGGCAAAGTCAGCATCACAAAAAGGACCCAGAATGATCCAACAACCACAACAGGGGAAAGGGGGTTTGAGGGACACATAGGTGTGTTGATACCCAATTTTCTCACAATATTTTAAAATTGAATATATACCTTCAAAAACATGCTTTAATAGCAACTGGTATTTTTTTATAATTTTCCCATATTTTTATTAATTTATTTTAATTTATCCGGTATTTTATTTCTAATAATTAATTACAAAATTGCATTACAAACAATTTCAAAAGCATTTATTGATTTAATTCATTATCTAGGGTCCTACTAAGACCAAATTATTTCACAATTAGCCAAATTGGCACTCTTTGGCTATGATTACAATAACTTTGCAATTATAGCCCAATCATATGTTTTATACTATTTTTATCCAGTAATTAGTCCTTTTGTATTTTTTAAATGCTAATCAGTCATTTTAATTTATTTTCTAAGCATCAATTCCATTTTATACAATTATTAGCTATTTTTATAAATTGTTTTATCTAATTTAATTAGGTATTTAACAGCTAGCCCCTTTTATTTCAATTATAGCCTAAAATTACCCTAATCCCTAACCCAATTAAACCCAACTAACCCCCAGCCCAAACCAATTCTTACCCGACCCAACCCCGGATCAATTTGAGCCGTTGATCAAATTAGATCGACGGACCAGATTTCACTTGCCATAATTAAACCCTAACTACCCCCCTCTGACCCCTCATTCTCTCACGACCCTTCATCTCTCTACTCCCTCTCTCTATCTCTCTAGTTCTCTCTAGATACCTCTAGTCTCTCCACCTCCGATGAGGTCTATTCGTCTTCTCCGGCCGCCTCTTAGCCAGAAACCATGGAATCCTCACCATCCTCAGGCCTCTCATGGCTCCTTCTCACCGGTGTTGCTGTCTCTAAGGTCTTCAAGAGACCAGGGTCCACTCCCTCACACCTTTGGCCTGTCTCAGGCCTTCATGGCTCGATTCCAGTAAGATTTTCCTACTTTCCGTCTAGATCCGGTGGTTTCTATACCGACTCTCTCTCTCTCTGGGTTCTCTCTTTGAAACCCTAACTTCTAAACTTCCGATTCTTTTAGATTTGTAACAGATCTATGCGTATTATGAGGTTTTCCTGAGTTTTCTTTAAAGATTCTCCTATTTTTCGAACGATCCTTCATTTTTTCCAAAACTAGGGTTTCTTGAAAATATTTTTCTTCAACGTTTCTGATTTTTAGTTATTAATCTCCTGTTCTTATGTGTTCTGACTGATTTTTTGTTGAGTTTTTATTAACCCTAACTAGCCTATGCTAAAAGCCCTAATCTTGACACTATGTTTGAATTCTGAGTCGATCTGTGTTATTTGACACATAACTTTGTTCTGCACTCTAATTCATATGATTTCTTCTTCGTTTAATTTGAATAGCTTATGATTTTGCCCTTATGTGCTTCCATTAGGGTTTTTTTATTCCAATCTTGACTAATTTTTATGCGTTATACTTAGCCTGTTTTTCATTCATGAAAAAACCTATATTATCTCCCTTAAAAACCAGTATTACTTCAATTTTTTGATTCCCTGATTTGCTATACTGATACCTATGTGCTGATTTCTCGATTATTTCCCTATTTTTACAGATTCTAATTATTCCTTTTCTTATGTACGATTAATTTTGGTACTTGCTGATTCTTACTTCCTGTTTCCTTAATTAAGCTCGTATGTATTTAACCCTAATTGCCTATCCCGTACTTAAACTATTTTTTATTCTTTCCTTAATTATCTGCCCTGCTTTTTACCAATTTAACAGGTTAATTACTCCCGTAATTGTGGGAATACTTGTTGATTCTTATTTCTTGCTCTTGTGTATTTAACCCTAATCACCTATCTCGTACTTAAACTGTTTGATTCTTTCCTTAATCATTTGCCCTGTTCTTTACCGTTAACTGGCTAATTAGTCCCTTAATTAAGGGAAGATTTGATGATTTATTGACTGACTGATTATATAGCTTCCGTAATTGTTGATGATTGATTTCCTTTACTCTCTCTTACTCAGCTCTAAACTATTATATATAGTATCTTCTATTCTCACTTCAAGAGACGAACAGATCTGTTCAAAATCTCTCTCACGCAATTAAAAGACTCTCTGCTCTCTCTTCTGTGCTAACTACTACTATTCTAAGTTAGCCGGCTGCAACCAAGGCTAACCATTGTGCATCTCCTACTTTCCTGTTTGTGTTACTTCTTTCTTCACTTCACCGGTATGTTCTAATTTAGATTTCAGTCCTCAAACCAACATGTTTCTACTACTGCTGTAATTCAGCATGCTTCTAATTTGCTTTTACTTATTATTCAGCATGTATCTAGGATCCTGAACTCCCCTCTGCATGTTAAATTAGGCTTTATTTGTTTATGACCAGCATGTTTCTGTATACTTAGCACCTGCATCTTGCATGCCTATGACTGGTACACTAGTTTAACCATGGTCTTAGTTGTTTTAGGTGTTAATCTAACCTAATACTTTACTGTACCCCCTAATCCTCTGAACCCTTAGGAGTTTCTGATTGTATGTCTATATATGTATCTGCCTGCTATATGTCTGCCCTCACATGCTCTGTATTTTTCCCTCAAGTCCCATGACCCTTGTTTGTGATTGTTGGACTATCCTTGGTCCTTTGTGTGATGTTAAGCTTCTATTTCCTTCTTCAAAACTATTTTCTTACTTACCCTTTCTCAAAACTATTTTCTTACTTAAACCCTTTTAAAAAATAAAAAGCACTCTCATATATACTCTTAGAAGTCTAAGTTCATCCCCCTTCGTGTGAGCACCGCTTTGTGGACCCTTTGAGTGCCCTCTGAACTCTGACACACAAGGCAAGCGCTTCCCACACTGCACATGTTTAACTCTATTTTGGCTATGTCTGGGTGTGAGAACTGCCCGGGAGACCTTGAGGTCCTTAGGGAACTTTGACACACCAGGACTATGAAAGGCTGCGAAACACCAAAGGCATTGAGGTTCAGAAGATCTAGGCCTAATTGAAGGCTCCCTATAGAAGTAACTTCTTATTTTTTTCTTTGGTTGTGTAATTCATAATTCCCGGTCTGTAATAATTTGTAAACGGATATTTGGGAATGGATAGTGGAAAGGGGAGGGTAGTTATATAGATTATCCATGTTAAAGGGTAGATACCATGCCTCTAGGTTTACATTTTCTTACATGTGCACTAGAAATTCATGCTTAGGGTTGATCGAGCATATCATGCATTAGATATCATGTTCCTTAGGTCCATGTTTACTGTTTTAGCATCCTATTAAGGCATTATCATTTATCGTATAGAAATCATGCTCTAGGATTAAATGTTAATATAAACCTGTTATTCATGTAAACCAGTTCTAATATCGCTGTAATGTTGTGGTACACCTAGGAATCATGCTTAGGATAATAATACACTAATAAATAAGTCATCCTCATACTTGCTGCATAGCATGTTTAAATACTGTGACTTTATGCATTTAGAAATCCTGCCTTGGAATTTTGCATATCACCCATTCTGCATCCCTATGTGTGCATATTAGATATCATGTCTTAGGACCTCATTCAACACCTAGTTTAACTACTGATTGCATGAAAAAGTCCCTAAAAAATAATTTCACCATGTTTCCAAACAACTGGTAGTAGTTCTGTATTTTTGCAACACCTAAATGCAGCATGTTTAGGCAAACTAACTTGTAACAGTTTCTTTAATAATATAGATAATTACTGGGTGTTGTCATACGCTTAGGCAAGATTTAGGTGTTAAATCTATTAAAACTGGAAACATACTCCTTTAAACCTGTTGCTTGACTAACTGATAAAATTCATCCTCTGAAATCAGTAATAAAGTTGCCTCACTATTGCATTCTCACCTAGATATCATGCCTTAGGTTCTGAAGTTAATAAGGCCTTACTTGTGTTTGAGTTGTACTATTTATGTGCATAATCTGTGGAGGAGTACTTGGGCCTCGTATCTGCTCTTATTTGTTTTCCCTTATCTGAAGTCCTAATTGTCGTTGTTTGTCGCTTAGAATCTTGTCCTTTAAACATAGGGGTCAACCTAGTACTTCTTTTTAGGATAGTAGTCCTAGCCTCCTCCAGGACTGATAGGATGGGACGGGTAATAGCACGCAA
>ML347003.1:0-40131 GCA_005239505.1 Nicotiana paniculata | reverse complement strand
TCCCAAGTACTGCTCTTTCAAATATCATCAAAATACGTGATGTTAAAAATATATTTTCCCAAGAACTGCTCTTTCAAATATCATCAAAATACGTGATGTTCAAAATATATTTTCTCAAGTGCTGCTCTTTCAAAAATCATCATTCTGCAAGACAAATGTTTTTCAAATATACTTTCGAAAAGAAGTCATTTAGACATAACTTTTCCTGGAGATAATTGCTTTTCAGCTATACTTTTCAATATATATATTTATATCTTTCGATTCAAATCTCCTCAATCATAAACTACCGGAACTCAGTCCACCACTCAGAATTTGTCGTGCAATGCAGTATAGGGG
Source organism: Nicotiana paniculata (assembly GCA_005239505.1). Classification (NCBI taxonomy): domain Eukaryota; kingdom Viridiplantae; phylum Streptophyta; class Magnoliopsida; order Solanales; family Solanaceae; genus Nicotiana; species Nicotiana paniculata. The sequence goes on along the minus strand of ML347003.1, from coordinate 39,795 downwards.
GAAAGCTCTCGGATCTCTGTCCGTAGTCCCAATTTAAATATGCGATGCAGTACAGAGGGAAAGCTCCCGGATCTCTATCCGTAGTCCCAATTTAAATATGCGATGCAGTACAGGGGGAAAGCTCCCGGATTTCTGTCCGTAGTCCCAATTTAAATATGCGATACAGCCACTGAGAAAACAACCAGAATGCGACAGAACCAATGTATATTGCCACAACTGGCGCGAAAGCAAACAAGACCGAATACAAAGTGCGATGAGCAAATCAATACAAAGACTTAAATCACAATGTGGTAACAACTCGCTGATAAGAAGTAGCCACTGAGAGGAATGCCAAGCACAAAGAGAGAACCGCATAACGAGGGGAATACAAGACAAATATAGAAACGATACAAAGACTTAAATCACAATGTGGTAACAACTCGCTGATAAGAAGTAGCCACTGAGAGGAATGACAAGCACAAAGAGAGAACCGCATAACAAGGGGAATACAAGACAACTATAGCAACGAGTCTGTACATTCAAGTTCCCAACCAAGAAAACCAAATCATCCCGGCAAGGGAATCAGTTATAACCAATCTCACTTAGACAATTAGCTTCACCGAATAAGCTCCTATTGAACAATGCTCGGTAAATAGTCAGCATATGAAGGAAGACATAGCATAACGGTAGGAAAAACAAAGTCTTCATTTAAGTCAATTAAGATCATACAAGAAATAAGGAATACTAGGCAAGTACTTCTAACTTGAACAGGAGGAGATGAGATTAGAAATCCGGAATTCAGATATAACAAGTAAAATTCATATACGGGGAACATAAGGACCCAAAAATCCCTAAAGGGCAATCTATTTGCAAATAAGTTCGAGTACACACTCGTCACCTCGCGTATGCGGACTACAATCAACATAGAAGACTCAATCCTAAAGGGTAGTTCCCCCACACAAGGTTAGGCAAGATTTACCTCAAAGACGATAACCCGGTACACAAAAATAGACTACTCGGGTGGGAAGGCCTCCGGAAGGCTCAAAATCAACTAAAAAACTTCAAAATACATATAAAATGTATAAGGAACGATTCCGAATAATAAAGTTTCAATCTTTGCAAATTTATAAAAATCGACCCCCGGGCCCGCATCTCGTAACCCGACAAATTTTACAAATTCTGATTACCCATTCCGATACAAGTTCACCCATTCTAATTTTATCCAATTCCGATAACATTTGGTCATTCAAATCATGAATTTTAATTTTTGAAGTTTTCTTTAAAACCCACAATCCCCTCAACCCAAAACACAATTTAAATGATAAAAACAAGAACTGATTCATGAAATATATTTAATTCTAGTGAAAGAACACTTACCCATTCGATTTGTGTGAAAATCCCTCAAGGAATTGCCAAAACCGAGTTCTAGAAGTCAAAATATGTTTAAAATGGTGAAACCCCCGATTTTGGAAACTTATAATCTGCCCAGGCTTTTAAAGCATCGCGATCGCGGGGATCGAGGCGCGATCGCATATAAGGAAAATGAAGCTGGCTGAAAATGCTCTACGCGATCGCGGAACAACTTATGTGATCGCGTATAAGGAGTAAGTTGGCTTCTGCGATCGCGAACCAACTATTGCAATCACAGTGAAGGAAATTACTAGGCGAGTCAGACACTCTATGGGAACGTGGATCCTTCTATACGATCGCATAGAAGGAAACCAAATGACAGTTTTCAGCAGTTCAAAATAGGGAAAATGGACCCGGAACCTATCCGAAACACACCCGAGGCCCCCCGGGACCCCGTCCAAATGCACAAACAAGTCTTATAACTTAATACGGACTCGCTCGAGGTTCCAAATCACATAAAATAACACTAAAACGACGAATCAAACCAAAAATGAATGAAATTTCTCAAAACTTCTTTAAACATCATTTTTTTTTGCATTTAAGGTCCGAATCACATCAATCTAAGTCAGTTTCTTACAAAATTTCACAGATAGCACATATAAGACATATCGAACCTGTACCGGGATCCGGAACCATGATACAGGCCCGATATCACAGGTTTCACCTCAAATTTTATTTTCAAAAACCTTTATATTTTTCAGAAAACAATTTTTTTTTAAAATTCATTTCTCGGATTTGGGACCTCGGAATTCGATTACGGGCATACGTCCAAGTCTCATAATTTCCTACGAACCCTTCGGGACTGACAAATCACGGGTCCGGGTCCGTTTACCAAAAACGTTGATTGAAGTCAACTTTATTCAAATTTCCAATACAAAGTAATCATTTTTATCAATTTTTCACATAAAGGCTTCCCGGTTACACGCCCGGGCTGTGCACGCTAATGGAGGTGAGATGGAAGGAGGTTTTCATGATCTCGGAACACAGAATTAGCTAGAAATATATGGGATGACCTTTTGGGTCATCACACTTAGGGCTTTCGAGAATTTAGAGAATTACCCGTGAATTGGCTATAAAATCATACAAAAATAATATATTAATGATCCTTAGGTTATGGGTGAGTGTTTTCTTTGAGAATTTTTGAAATCCGAGCATGCTGGCACGGGGTTGGATTTTGGGATTTCTTCAAGAATGATGAATTTGACTAAATAATAGGAGAATTCCATGCTTTGAGTATAATTTGATATATTTACATAACGTTTGGTTAGCTTCGAGTCCTTTGGGGGACGACTTTGGAGTTTCGGGCACATTCTTGACCCGGGGAGAAGGTGCGACGTGAGGTGAGACTGGGTCGTACGCCACGGCGGATTGAAAGATGCACTTATGGTTCAGGCCGTTCGATCCTCGGCAGTGCATAAATATGATTACTTTATGGAAAAGATGCACTTATGGTTCGGGCCATTCGATCCTCGGTAGTGCACATATATGATTATCTTATGGCTCATGCCGGTTGTCCTTATCCCGTATGCGCATGATTAATTGTTACTGAATTCATGGATATTGATTTGACAAATATTTGGGGGAAGATGAAGTAATAATTGTTTATTTACTTACAGTATTTACTTGGATTTCAGTGTCTTATATATTTGCTGCTTCACTACCTTTACATGCCTACCGTTTTCATCATATTCTGTAAATTATATTGTTGGACCTTAGTGAGTGTCAAGTCGACCTCTCGTCACTACTTCTTCGAGATTACGCGGGAGACTCATTGGTACATATATTTTTATGTACTCATGCTACGCTTCTTTACTTAATTGTACGGGTTCTGAGGCTGGTGCATCTGGTTGTCAGACCGGAGCTTGATTCTGATTATAGACGGATCTGACTTCACGGTGAGCTATTTTCTCCTAGCGATCCCCAGGAGCACCATTGATTTTCTTTTGCTTATTTCTCGTCTATTTCTTTCAGACAGTGGGAATGTATATTATATCTTTTGTATATTCTGTTAGTATGCCCGTAGGACTTGTGACACTAGTTCTTGGCATACACGTGGTAGTTATTATGGATTACGGGTCTGTATATATATTCGCTCATGCCTCCTCATGACCGCTTTTGATGAAAAATTGGTAATTATTCGTGTCGATTTATGTTTCAAGCTTTAAAAAAACTGAGTATATATTGAAATGTTTAATCAAATAAGAAAGAACCCTTAGTAAATTGAGTGTTGGCTTGCCTGAACCCGCTGTTGGGCTCCATCACGACCTAAGTTTGGATTTTGGGTCGTGACAACATGGTATCAGAGCACTAGGTTCACGTAAGTCTCACGAGTCACGGGCAGACCCAGTAGAGTCTTGCGGATCGGTACGGAGACGTCTGTACTTATCTTCAGGAGGCTATAGGGTGTTAGTAAACCTCCCTTTGTTCTTGTTCTATCATGCAGTCGATGGTTTACTAAATCTCATTCTTCTATTCTCTCACAGATAGTGAGGACGCGTGCATCTAATGTTCCAGACCCGGGAGGGGCCGCTACCCTCGTTGTCAGAGGCTAGAAGGGCAGCGGCCTGAGGTAGGAGATGAGGGCGTCCCAGAGCTATTCCGGTTCCACCACCAGAGGACCCTATCATAGAGGAGCAGAACAAGGTGCCCCCAGCAGATCCTACTCGAGTAGACTTCATGACGGCGTCAGGCTTCCAGGAGGTCATGGGCCGTATGATGAGATTTATGGACACTATGTCCCAGGCTAGTTTATTTCCAGCAGATCCTGTCGCTTCTCAGGCGTGAGGGGGAGTCCAGACCCCTACTGCCCAGGCTGCAGGCCAAACAGCAGCATTATATCATACCCCGGGTACACTGCCCGTGGGTGGGGTTCAGCCTGTTGCAGCAGCACCTAAGTCCAGACCAGCTGAAAACGGTGATCCGCAGAAGTTATTGGATAGATGGACTCGATTTCACCCTCCAGTCTTTGGGGGTGAGCGAGGCGAGGATGCCCAGGATTTTGTGGACAGGTGCAGGGACAGACCGCACAACATGAGGATACTAGAATCCCATGGAGTGGATTTCACTACCTTCCAGTTGGAGGGCAGAGCTCGTAGGTGGTGGCAGTCCTATATTCTCAGCAGGCTAGCAGATTCTCCTCCTGTCACTTGGGAGCAGCTCACACAAATGTTTCTGGATAGATATATCCCACCCTCTGAGAGGGAAGAGTCGTGGTATTAGTTTGAGCGGCTAGAGCAGGGACAAATGTCAGTGACAGATTATGAGGCCAGATTTTCAGAGTTGTCTCGCCATGCACTCATGATACTACCTACTGATGCAGAAAGGGTGCGGAGATTTGTGGCTGGGTTGCATCCAAGTATTAGGGCCACCATGGCCCGAGAGGTAGAGATGGGTACTCCTTATCATCTCGTGGTAGAGATTGCTCGCAGAGTCGAGGGGTATCGGTCGAGGAGCAGGGAGCAGGGGCAGCATGACAAGAGGGTTAGATTCTCCGGAGATTTCAGTGGTTCCCCAGCTAGGGGCAGAGGTCATTTTAGAAGTAGTCAGCCCAACAGGCCTTCATATTCAGCACCTCCTCCACCTCCCCTAGGTGTTCCAGCGACGCCTCATTTCAGCGCCATGCCAGAGCATTCCTTCCGTCCTTTAGCAATTCAGAGTTCACCAGTGGTTATCCCAATCATCCGAGATCCTCCGACCCCTACTTCAGTGCTATGCAGAGGGCTCACATCGCTCTCCGGCCATTCAAGGTTCTTCTTCAGGGCAGTAAACTATGGTACCTAGGGGTTGTTACGAGTGTGGGGAGCCAGGTCATATGAAGAGGCATTTTCCCAGGTTTCGAGGCAAGGCCGTACAGCAGGATTATCAGCTGATGGGTCCGGCACCAGCAGTCCGGCCACCTAAAGGTGGAGGACATGTCGGCAGGGGTCGTCCTAGAGGTGGAGGCCAGTCAGGGGGAGGTCAGGCAGCTCCTGTTCACTCTAGTGGAGCTTAGTCTTCCGGTACTCCAGCTAGATTCTGTGCCATTCCGGCCAGATCAGATGCACTGGCCTCAGACGCCATGATCACAGGTATTATCTCAGTATGTGGTAGAGAGGCTTCAGTATTATTTGATCCAGGATCCACCTATTCATATGTTTCAGCATTATTGGCTCATTTTCTGGATGCTCCTCACGAGTTCTTGGGTTCTCCTATATATGTGTCCACTCCTATGGGCGATTCTGTGGTGGTAGACCGGATTTAACGGTCTTTTGTGATCACCTTCTGTGGGTTCTAGACCAGAGCGGACCTTTTATTGCTCGACATGGTTGATTTTTAGGTTATTCTTGGCATGGATTGGCTATCTCCTTATCATGTCGTGCTAGATTTCCATGTCAAGACAGTTACTTTAGCCATGCCTGAGTTGCCTGGGCTGGAGTGGAGAGTTTCCTCAGTCAGTGCAGGCAGCCGGGTTATTTCATTCATGAAGGCTCGACATATAGTCGAGAAGGGTTGTCTGACCTATCTTGCTTATGTGTGGGACACCACCACCGAGTCTCCGACGATTGATTTAGTTCTAGTTGTTCGAGAGTTTGCTGATGTATTTCCTTTAGATCTTTCGGGCATGCCTCCGGACCGTGATATTGATTTCTACATTGATTTAGCTCCAGGAACCTAGCCTATATCTATTCCTCCGTACCGTATGGATCCGAAAGAGTTGAAGGAGTTGAAGGAGCAGCTTGTGGATTTGTTGGCTAAGGGGTTCATCAGACCGAGTGTATCGCCGTGGGGTGCTCCAGTTCTATTCGTGAAAAAAAGGATGGGTCCATGCGGATGTGTATTCATTACCGCCAGTTGAACAAGGTCACCATTAAGAACAAGTATCCTTTGCCGCGCATCGTTGATTTTTTTGACCAGTTGCAGGGTGCTAGGGTGTTTCCTAAGATTGATTTGAGATCGGGATACCATCAGTTGAAGATTCGGGCCTCGGATGTTTCGAAGACTGCTTTCCGTACGATATATGGCCACTATGAGTTCCTAGTGATGTCCTTTGGCTTGACTAATTCCCCAGCAGCATTCATGGACTTGATGAATAGGGTGTTCAGGCCATATATCGATTCCATTGTCATTGTCTTTATTGATGACATCTTGATTTACTCACGTAGCCTGGGGAGCACGAGCAGCATTTGAGAGTTGTGCTCCAGACTTTGCGGGAGCAGAAGCTATATGCTAAGTTCTCCAAGTATGAGTTTTGGTTGGATTCCGTATCATTCTTGGGGCATGTGGTATCTGGAGAGGGTATCAACGTTGATCCTCAAAAGATCGAGGCAGTTAAGAGTTGACCGCGTCTTACCTCAGCTACAAAGATCATGAGCTTTTTGGGCCTAGCAGGCTATTATCGCCGATTTGTGGAGGGGTTCTCTTCTATTACAGCTCCATTGACTAGATTAACTCAGAAGAATGCGCTTTTTCGATGGTCCGACGAGTGTGAGGCGAGCTTTCAAAATCTCAAGGCAGCATTGACCTCAACACCAATTCTGGTACTGCCTTCCGGTTAGGGGATGTAGACAGTGTATTGCGACGCTTCGCGAGTTGGCTTGGGATATGTGTTGATGTAGGAAGGGAGAGTTATTGCTTATGCTTCGTGCCAAATGAAGGTTCATGAGAAGAATTACCCTGTGCACAATTTAGAGTTGGCGGCGATTGTTCATGCTTTTAAGATTTGGAGGCACTACTTGTATGGGGTGTCTTGTGAGGTTTATACAGACCACCGCAGCTTGCAGCACTTGTTTAAGCAGAGGGACGTTAATTTGAGGCAGTACAGGTGGCTTGAGTTGTTGAAGGATTATGATATCACCATTCTTTATCATTCGGGCAAGGCAAATGTGGTAGCAGATGCCTTGAGCAGGAAGGCAGAGAGTATGGGTAGTTTGGCTTATATTGCAGTAGAGGAGAGACCTCTAGCCTTGGACATTCAGTCCTTGGATAATCGCCAGGTGATATTAGAACATTCAGAGCCGCGTCGAGCTTTAGCACATGTGGTTGCTCAGTCTTCGTTATTGGGGGAGATTAAGGCCTGGCAGTTCAATGATATATGCTTAGCAGAGCTTCGGGAGACAGTGCTACAGGGTGGTGCCAAGGAGGTTACTATTGGTGAGGATGGTGTTCTGAGACTTTAGGGCCGTTTATGTGTTCCTAATGTTGATGGCCCGAGGGAGAGGATTCTAAAAGAGGCACACAGTTCTCGGTATTCTGTTCATCCTGGTGCTACGAAGATGTATCTTGATTCGAAGTAGCATTACTGATGAAGGCGGATGAAGAGAGACATTGTGGAGTATGTGACTAGGTGTCTTAATTGCCAGCAGGTGAAGTATGAGCACTAGGGGCCAGGAGGTCTACTTCAACAGATGCCCATTCTTGAGTGGAAATGGGAGCGCATCACTATAGACTTCGTGGTTGGGTTGCCTCGTACTTTGCGGAAGATTGACGTGATTTGGGTCATTGTGGATAGATTAACAAAATCGGCAAATTTCATTCATGTAGCTACTACATATACTTCTGAGAGGTTAGCCCAGATCTACATTCGGGAGATAGTCCGTTTGCACGGTGTGCCGGTGTCCATTATAGCAGATCGAGGTCCTCAGTTCACCTCGCACTTCTGGAGAGCATTGCATAGTGGGTTAGGCACCCAGATAGACCTCAGCACAACATTTCACCCTCAGACTGATGGCCAGTCGGAGCGTACAGTTCAGATATTGGAGGACATGCTTAGGGCATGCGTAATTGACTTCGGAGGTCAGTGGGACCAGTTCTTGCCTTTGGCTGAGTTTGCTTACAATAATAGTTACCTGTCCAGCATCGAGATGGCTCCATTTGAGGCTTTGTATGGTCGGCGATGTCGTTCCCCTATCGGGTGGTTTGATCCTGGCGAGGCTAAGCTATATGGTACCGACCTGGTGAGGGATGCTTTGGAGAGAGTGAAGTTGATTCAGGAGAGGCTCCGCACAGCACAATCCAGACAGAAGAGTTACGCGGATCAGAGGGCGCGTGATGTATCATTTATGGAGAGAGACAAGGTTCTGTTGAAGGTCTCGCCGATAAAGGGTATTATGAGTTTTGGGAAGAAGGGCAAGCTGAGCCCGAGGTTTATAGGTCCCTTCGAGGTGTTGAGGCGAGTTGGGGAGGTTGCTTATGAGCTAGACTTACCTCCTAGTTTATCAGGAGTTCATCTGGTCTTTCATCTATCCATGCTCAGGAGGTACCACGCCGACTTCTCTCGCGTGGTTGATTTCAGCACTATTTAGTTGGATGATAGGTTGGACTACGAGGAGGAGCCAGTTGCTATTATTGATAGACAGGATCGCCAGTTGAGGTCCAAGAGAGTTTCTGCAGTGGAGGGGCCAACCAATCGAGGAAGCGACCTGGGAGTCCGAGGAGGACATGCGGAGCAGATATCCGTACTTATTCAGCACTTCAGGTATGATTCTAGACCCGTTCGAGGACGAACGTTTGTTTAAGAGGTGGAGAATGTAACGACCCGACCGATCATTTTGCGTTATCGGACTCCATTCCCCTAAATGAAACTTCCTATAGCGGCTTATTGTGATTTATGACTTGTGGGGGCGTGTGGTTCGGGTTTCGGAAGTGTTTAGAGCGATATTGGAACACTTGATTCCTTCAGGTTGGCCTTTAAGACCAAGCTTGACTTCGGTCAACATTTTTAGTAAAATATCTTGGAATCGAGTTTTGACAGTTCCGGTAGCTTCATATGATGATTTCGGATTTGGGCGTATGTTCGTAGTGGGTTTCGGATGACCTGGGAGCGTTTCGGCGCCCGATATAAAATAAGAGTTCCTTAAGTTCATATTGTGGTTTGGGACGTGTTTTTGTGTTATCGAGGTATGAACGGAATTCCGAGATTGGGAATAGTTTCATTATGTCATTTATGACTTGCCAGCAAAATTTAGTGTCATTCTGAGTAGTATAGGTCGGGTCGGCGCATTGTTAGCAAATTCAAGAAAACTTAAAGTTCCTAAGTTTGGTTCTAGGGGTTTTGAGGTGTGATTTTGAGTTTTAGCGTTGTTGCGGGTGTTCCGAAGGCTCGAGCGAGTCCGTATTATGATTTGGGACTTGTTGGTATATTTAAACAGGGGCTCGGGTGGGCCCAGATGCCTCTCGGGCACCAAACGAGGCCAAAAACCAGCTGAAGCAATTGCTGGTGCACCTGATCTAGTGTGACCGCAGGTGCGGTTACCCAGTCGCAGGTGCGAGACCGCTCCTGCGGTCCAGGCCTCACAGGTGCGACCCCCGGGTGGGTTGCCCAGTTCTCGCAGGTGCGGGCTCCTTCCCGCATGTGCGGACTCAAGCCCGCAGGTGCGAGCCCAGGCCCTTGTCCCATTTTTCGCAGGTGCGGTCGTCTAGTCGCAGGTGCAGAAACCCCTGTAGGCAGTAAGGTCTTTAAGTGCGGGATTATCCCATTTTCTTCCACCATAGATGATTTTGAGAGCTTGGAAAAGAGACCCACGACCCAGCAACTGGGAGGTAAGTAATTCTACCCTAAAGTTAGTTAATGCATGAATTCCTAGTTGAATTTAACTACCTAATTAGTGAAAAATTAAGGAATTAGGTAGTAACCTAGGGCTTTCGAGAATTTAGAGAATTACCCTTGAATTTGCTATGAAATCATTGAAAAATCATATATTAATGATCCTTAGGTTATGGGTGAGTGTTTCCTTCGAGAATTTTTGGAATCCGAGCATGCGGGCCCGGGGTTGGATTTTCGGATTTCTTCAAGAATGATGAATTTGACTAAATAATAGGAGAATTCCATGCTTTGAGTATAATTTGATATATTTACGTAACGTTTGGTTAGCTTCGATTCCTTTGGGTGACGAGTTCAGAGTTTCGGGCGCATTCTTGGCCCAGGGAGTAGGTGCGACGTGAGGTGAGTCTCCTTTCTAACCTCGTAAGAGGGAATTGTCCCCGTAGGTGTTTTAAATGCTATGTGTGATATTTTTGGGGGCTACGTACGTACAAAGTGATGAGAGTCCGTACGTAGCGGCTATTATCATTACGTCCGGGTAATTAGGCCCACATCATGCCTTGTGTTATCCTTCAAATGAACTATATGCTTAATGAATTAAATGTTACATGCGGCTTATTTCCCTGAGATCATGGAATTTGAGGAATTTTAAGGAATTGTTCACTGAAAAGTAATTTAAAAAGGAATATTGTGTGTGCATGTGACCGCTTCGCAATTTAAATTCCGCGAGCGGAGTGTGATTTCCCCCACTCTCATAGGAGCGGGCCGTACGCCACGACGGATTGAAAGATGCACTTATGGTTCGGGCCGTTTGATCCTCGGCAGTGCATAGATATGATTACTTTATGGCAAAAATGCACTTATAGTTCGGACCGTTCGATCCTCGACAGTGCATAGATGTGAGTACTTTATGGCAAAGTGCACTTATGGTTCGGGCCGTTCGAACCTCCGCAGTGCAAAAATATGATTATCTTCTGGCTCACGCCGGTTTTCTTTATCCCGTATGCGCATGATTAATTGTTACTGAATTCATGGATATTGATTTGACAGATATTTGGGGGAAGATGAAGTAGTAATTGTTTATTTACTTCCAGTATTTACTTGGATTTCAGTGCCTTATATATTTGTTGCTTCACTACCTTTACATGCCTACCGTTTTCATCATATTCTGTAAATTATATTGTTGGACCTTAGTGAGTACCAAGTCGACCTCTCGTTACTACTTCTTCGAGATTAGGCGGGATACTCACTGGGTACATATATATTTATGTACTTATGCTATACTTCTGTACTTAATTGTACAGGTTCTGAGGCTGGTGCATCTAGTTGTCAGACCGGAGCTTGATTCTGATTATAGACGGACCTGACTTCACGATGAGCTGTTTTCTCCTGGCGATCCCCGGCAGCACCAAGGAGTTTCTTTTGCTTATTTCCCGTCTATTTCTTTCAGACAGTGGGACTGTATATTATATCTTTTGTATATTCTGTTAGTATGCCCGTAGGACTTGTGACACTAGTTCCTGACACACAAGTGGTAGTTATTATGGATTATGGGTCTGTATATATATTGGCTCACTCCTCCTCATGACCGCTTTTGATTAAAATTGGCTAATTATCCGTGTCGATTTATGTTTCAAGCTTTAAAAAAAATTGAGTATATGTTGAAATGTTTAATCAAATAAGAAAGAACCCTTAGTAAATTGAGTGTTAGCTTGCCTGACCCTTCTGTTGGGCGCCATCACGACCTAAGTTAGGATTTTGGGTCGTGACATAAGTAGTAACCATATGAATAAATAAGCTGACTTGGTCAATCTATCCACAATCACCCAAACTGCATCAAACTTCTTCTAAGTCCGCGGGAGCCCAACAACGAAATCCATAGTGATCCGCTCCCATTTCCCCTCTGGAACCTCTAACTTTTGAAGCAATCCACCCAATCGCTGATGCTCATACTTCACTTGCTGACAATTTAGGCACCAAACTACATACTTCACTATGTCCTTCTTCATCTGCCTCCACCAATAGTGCTGCCTCAAGTCTTGATACATTTTCGCCGCACCTGGATGAATGGAGTACTGCGAACTGTGAGCCTCCTAGAGCATCAACTCACATAACCCATCCACATTGTGCACACATAGCCTGACATGCATTTGTAGTACACCGTCATCTCCAATAGTGACTTCCTTGGGATCACCATGCTAAATCGAGTTCTTAAGAACAATAAGATGGGGGTTATTATACTGACGCTCGCTGATACGATCATAAAGAGAAGACTGAGAAACTACACAAGCCAAAACTCGCCTCGGCTCGGAAACATCCAACCTGACAAACTAGTTGGCCAAGGCCTAAACATCTAAGGCTAAAGGCCTCTCTACTACCGGTAGATATGTTAAGTTGCCCAAACTCTCCGCCTTGCGACTCAAAGCATCAGTCACCATATTGGCCTTCCCGGGATGATAGAGAATATTGATACCATAGTCCTTAAGAAACTCCAACCACCTCCACTACCATAAGTTAAGATCCTTCTATTTAAACAAATGTTGTAGACTCCGGTGATTATTGTAGACCTCACAAGGGATACCGTACAAATAGTGCCGCCAGATCTTCAAGGTGTGAATAATAGCTGCGAACTCGAGGTCGTGGACAGGATAGTTCTTGTCATGCACCTTCAGCTGTCTGTACGCGTAGGTAATCACCCTACCATCCTACTTCAAAACCGCGCCAAGAACAATACGCAACGCATCACAATACACTATATAGGACCCCGAACCAGTAGGCAATACCAACACTGGGGCTGTAGTCAAAGTTGTCTTGAGCTTTTAAAATCTCTCCTCACATTCCTCGGTCCACCTGAGGAGAACATCCTTCTGGGGTCAATCTGGTCATAGGTTCAATAATAGACGAGAAACTCTCTACAAATCAATGGTAATACCCCGCAAAGGTAAGAAGACTACGGATCTCCGTAGCTGAGGACGGCCTGGACCAACTCTGACTGCTTCAATCTTCTTCGTATCTACCTTGATCCCCTCACTCGATACTACATGACCCAAAAATGCCACTTAATCTATCCATAACTCACACTTCAAAAAAAATTCATATAACTTTTTCTCCCTCAAAGTCTGAAACACAGTCCTCAGGTGCTGCTCATGATCCTCCCGACTCTGAAGTATACCAAAATGTCGTCAATAAACACAATCACGAACGAGTTAAGATAGGGCTGAAACACATTGTTCATCAATTGCATAAAGGCTGCAGGGGCGTTGGTCATCCCAAAAGACATCACAAGGAACTCGCATTGACCATACCGAGACCTGAAAGCAGTCTTCGGGATATCTAGCTCCCAAATCTTCAATTGATGATAGCCTGAATGCAAGTCGATCTTAGAGAACACCCTGGCACCCTGAAGCTAATCAAATAGGTCATCAATACGAGGGAATGGATACATGTTCTTCATTGTAACCTTGTTCAACTGACGATAATCAATACACATACACATAAAACCATCACTCTTCTTCACAAACAAGACTAGCGCACCCCAGTGTGACACAATGGGCCAACTGAATCCCTTATCAAGCAACTCCTACAACTGCTCCTTTAATTCTTTCAACTCTGTGGGGGGCCATACTATAGGGTGGAATATAAATGGGATGAGTGCCCAGTGACAAATCAATACTAAAGTCGATAACCTTATCGGGCGGCATGCCTGGAAGATCTGCCGGGAATACATCGAGATAATCCCTCACTACCGGAACTGACTCGACGGTAGGAGTATCAACACTGACATCTCTCACATAAGCTAGATACCTATCACACCCCTTCTCAACCATCCACTGAGCCTTTAGAAATGAAATAACTCTGCTAGGAACATAACCTAATGTACTATCCACTCTAGCCGCGGTAGACATAGCATAGCCAACGTCACCGTCTTTGCGTGACAATCAAGGATAGTGTGATAGGGCGACAACCAATCCATGCCCAAAATAACATCTAAATACACCATATTGAGCAGTAATAAATCAGCTCTGGTCTCAAAACCACTAATAACAACCAAAAACGACTGATACACACGGTCAACAACAATATAATCTCCCACGGGTGTAGACACATAGATAGGAGAACTCAAAATATCAAGGGATACGCCCAAAATGGAGCAAAATAAGATGACACATAGGAATAAGTGGAGCCCAGATATAATAAGACTGATGCATCTCTATGACAACCCTGAACAATACTTGTGATGACAGAGTCGGATGTAACTACCTCCGTCCTAGTAGGAAGGGAATAATATATGGCCTGGCCTCCCCTTCTAGGGCGACCTCTACCTGCTCGACCTCCACCTCCACCTCCAGATAGTTGTGTAGGTAGGGTGGAAAGTTGTGCGGCAACCATGGACAGAGAAGCCTCAGGACCCGGTGGAATACGTGAAGCCTGAGTAGCCTGCGGAGGTGCACCCCTCCCGAGTCTGGGGCAATCCCTCACCACATGACGAGTGTCCCCACACTCAAAACAACCTCTCAGAGGAAGTTGTTGTTGTGGCTAGCTCAGGCCTAATCGGGTGGACTGACCGCTGAAAGCACCCCATGCAGGAGGTGCACTAGACACTGGTGGTGCATAATAAGGAGCATGGGGCTTAGGAGTGGCTGGAGCACCGCTAGCAGCTGGAAGTGTTGAATGAATAGGACAACACACATAGACCCTACCCTAAAGAGCTACAGTTGGTGCACGAGTACCACTGTATGTGCCAGACTCTCGAGACCTCTTGGCCTCTCTCTCCTTTCTTTCCCGAAGCAACATACCCTCCAATCTCCTAGAAATCCGCACTACCTACTGGTACGTAATATCCATCTCCAGCACACGAGCCATGCTAATTCTGATAATAGGGTTGAGCCCCTCAATAAATCGATGAACCCGCTCTCGAACAGCAGCAACCAAGGTTGGTGCATGCCTAGCCAAATCACTGAACCGGACCGCATACTCTAACACGGTCATAGAACCCTAGCGCAACTTCTCAAACTCTGCATGCCATGAATTGTTGTGACTCTAGGAACATACTCCCTCAAGAACATATCCGAGAACTGAGTCCAAGTGAGTGAAGCTACCTCGACCGGACTATCCAACTCATATGCTCGCCACCACTGATAGGCCGCTCCTCTAAGCTGGAACGTATTGAAAGAGACCCCACTAGACTCCGCAACACCCATAGTACGGAGGATACGATGGAAATCCTCAAGAAAACCCTGGGCCTCCTCTGACTCTAAGACACTGAAAGTAGGAGGGTGGTACTTCTTGTACCTCTCGAGCCTGAGGTGCTCCACCTCAAAAACTGTTTCCCTAGCCTCAGGCCATACAGGGCTACCGGTTGCACTGGTATGACCTCTGGAACCTGGTGGACCTGGACCCACGGCTCTGGGGTACGGGCGGCAGGAGTTTGTGCTCCTCCCCCAGCCTGGGATGTGGAAGGAGCAAGTGGTATCAATCGTGCCTGAGCCAAAGTGTTGAACATGCTTAGAAATTGGACGAGAGTATCTAGGCTAGTGCAGTAAAAGGCATCTCAGGTGCCTGCCTTCCAATTAAAGCTATTAACGGCTCCTCTGTAGTAGCTCGTGCGGGTGATCTGACTGCACCACGTAGACGTCCTCGGCCTCTACCCCGGCCCCGGTCCCGGCCTCTCGTGGCACTAGCAGAGAGCGCGGGTGTCTGGTCATCTAATCCAATTGTGTGTGTCTTCACCATCTATGAGAGAATAGAAAGTCATAAATTTAGAATTTCAAGTAAAAGATTTCGCACGATAAGGAATCAAAAAAGTGAAGCTTTTCCTAACAGTTCCATAGCCTCCCAAAGATGATTACATACATCTCTGTACCGATCCACGAGACTCTACTAAACCTGCTTGTGACTCATAACACCTATGAACCTAGAGCTCTGATACCAACTTGTCACGATCCCAATTTCCCTCTGTGGGACACTGTGATGGCACCTAGTCTATAAGACTAGGGAAGCCTAAACATTATGCGAAAAACATTAAATAAGAGATTAGAACATAAACATCCCAACAATTTCATAAAAGGAATCTCCCAACATGAACATGAACATTATGTAGACGATGGCAGATGTACGTTGAAGTCTCCACGTTCAATCTAGCTCACTGGTATCTGGCCTGGTGGGAAGAACCTAGATCTGCACAAAAAAATGTGCAGAAGAGTAGCATAAATATACCACAACGATACCTAGTAAGTGCCATGCATAACCTTGGTAGAGTAGTGACGAGGTCAAGTCAGAGCCCATAAAAAGGAGACAAGGCAGAAGATATAATTACATAATGAAAGGACTAAGAATTTAATAATGAGAAATTTGATAAAAGTCACAACACAGCAAATAGAGGTAAACAACAGGGACGCTCCCGAGATACTGCCTCGTAGTCCCAAAAGTAAACACACAATAGGGGAGCTCCAAGGTACCACCTCGTAATTCCAAAAGTAAATATGCAACAGAGGAGCTCCCGAGGTACCGCCTCATAGTCTCAAAAGTAAATACACAACTCGAAACCGATGGAGCAACGAATTTATAGCAAAGAATCCTACAGTTAAAAACTGACTACAAAATCAAGTAAGCAGGAATTCAACTAAGCATGTTGCACAGATTACAAGTAAGAATTAAGACACGTAGACATATGTGATATTAGACTAAACATGACAACTACACATCCTAAGACAACTCAGTTAAGGAATTAAAAGAAGACTACTCAGCAAGAATTGGATTTTTCAATATTTAACCCGAGTACGCACTCGTCACCTTGCATACACTGCCTTGACGTATTTCAAATACCATAACAGTACCAAAACCTAAGGAGAAATTCTCCCACACAAGGTTAGACAAGTCACTTACCTCAAACAAGCTCAATCAGTGAATAAGAATGCCTTTTCCTCGATTTTCCGACTCCGAACGGCTCAAATCTAGCCAAAGGAAATAACATACTATGAATACAACTATAAGAAACTAATTTAAATAATGAATCTACGACTTTAGCAAAGAATTGAAAAATCGCCCCAAAAAGTCCAATTTTGTTCCGGATTCAAGTTCGAATCACACTCGGGGCCTCCGGGACCCTGTCCAAATACATCAACAAGTCCTAAAACATTATATGGACTTAGTCGAGTCTTCAAATCACATCAAACAACGCTAAAACACGAATTGCTCATCGATTCAAGCCTGATGAACTTTAAACTTCAAACTTCTACATCTGATGCTGAAACCTATCAAATAAAGTTCGATTGACCTCAAATTCTGCACACAAGTCACATTTGAAATTATGGACCTACTCCAACTTCCGGAATTGGAATCTGGCCCCGATATCGAAAAAGTCCACCCGGGTCAAACTTTCCAAAAATCACCCAACTTTCCAACTTTCGCCAATTAATAGCGAAATGACTTACGGACCTCCTAATCAACATCAAGACACACTCCCTAAGACTAAAATCACCCCACGGAGCTATTGGAACCGTCGTAACTCTATTCCGGAGTCGTCTTCACACAAATCAAACTACGATAAATTCCTACGACTTAAGCTTCCATTTTAGGGACTAAGTGTCCTAATTCTCTCCGAAACCAAAAACCAAACCTCCCGGAGAGCCACAAAACCACAAAATGGGATGGAGGAAATAATAAATAGGGGTTCGGGGCTAATACTCTCGTCCGGCCCGGTCGTTACATATGGAAACGTTTCATTTTCCAAAAACTGGTTCAGTTTTAAGAACTTTATATATGTTCCCTCGGTACCGAAAGAATGTGTAGTTATATGAAAGAGAACATGTAGCTCTTAAATAACAGGTCCTCGTATACCTTTTTCTATTTTTTCTACTTCTGGGTTCTCGTTATTTGCTTGTGCTACTTTTTTTGAAGAAAAATAATAATATAAATCTGACATCGATATTTTTTTTCTTTTCAGGTATTGGGTTTGACTTCTAACAAAATTTGCATTTATCTGCTATTTCTTTGATGATCTATCTTCTCAATTTTGTTTTTCCGTAACTTTCATTTCTAACTAACTTTTGTGAACTTCTCGGATGTGCCAAGAGGATCTTTCGTACAGGGCTAGCAACCAGCAGTAGAGAGTGGAAGGATGACCTTCTAACATTTGAGCTTGGATGGAGAGAAGAGTACTGAAAACCGATGTAAAGATAAAAGTGTTGTTGTTTCCACTCTCCTTTTCAAATTAGAAGGAAAGTTATTGTTGGTATATCAAATTCTTCAAACTAATGAATAAACTAGGATTAAGATATCCTATTAACTTTTGAGAAAAGTTTGGCATTTTGTTAAAATTCCTCGCCAATTTCTTTTTTTAATTTATATAGTGATGGGAAGAAGAGATTGATAATGAAAAGTACAAAAGAATCAAGAAAAATACAGCAATGCACTAGAAGTAAAGCACTCGCCCTTCCGCAATCCCCTTTTTTCTTAGTAGAAAGGAGGAGGGAGTGAAAAAGGTGACTTGGCACCTCTTTTATCTTTTTTTTTTTTAATATTTTTACTTCATTCTCTTCATCCATATTAATTTTTAAAAGCTTACAAGTCACTTCATAAATTTCCTTTATTATGCCTCATTCCAAAAGTCACTTGAAATTTATTTTCTCATTTTCTTGTATCCTTACTCATTTTTTTCATTTAACTAGTATTTATACCCATGCGTTGTGCGGAGAATATTTTGTAGTATCTTGACACTTGATTTAATCTTATGAACAGTAATTCTTTTGTCCAAAAATTGCTAAGTAGCTTTTTATTACGTTGTCACTGACTTAATATGTTGTCTTTGTCTTTCCTTTTATTATGTATAGATAATATAATATATAATATATAATTTTATAGATACCTCCTTTAATATAACATAGATAATATAGATTTCTTACTTCGTCCAAGTTATATTTTTTTTTTTTTTTGTATAAAATGTATCAATATTTTGATTTCTACATTATTTTGAATAAGCAATTAGAATTTTTTTCTATTTTATTTTCTATATAAAGTTTGATTTTTACATTTTTTACTTCGTCCAAAATATATGTTCTTTTATTATTTTGTATAAAATGTATCAATCTTTTTAGAATTTTTTTTCTACATTATATGGAATAAATAACTAGACTTTTCTTCTATTTTATTTTCAATATAAAGTTTTAATTCTTATATTTTTTTACTATGTTGCTTGTAATTATTTAAAATTCAAAATAGATTTTAGTTTAATATTTAATTTCAAATTCAAAAAGAGTAACTGATTATTAATAATAAACAATTTATATATTGTTAAATTTAAATTCATAAAAAAAAGTAATTATTGTCTAATCTAACTAACTTTGTCCTAAAATTGTCAAGTTGATTTTTATTATGTTGCCACTTGGCTTACTATGATGTCTTTGCCTCTCTATTATATATAGATTTTTATTATGTTGCTTTTAATTATTTCAAATTCATATTATACTTTAGTTCTATATTTAAATTTAAATTAAAAGGAGTAACTAATTATAAATAATAAATAATGCATAATTTATTTTTGAAAAAAGTTAAGTTAAAAAAATCAATTATTATCTAACCTAACTAAGTTTGTCCTAAAATTTCCAAGTGGCTTTTTATTATGTTTCCACTTGTCTTACTATGATGCCTTTGCCTCTCCTATTATATTGTAACTACTCAGCCGTGCGTTTTGAGTATTTGCACTTTGCTCGATGGTACGAGGGCATGAGTAGCTCCGTATGATGTATTATGACTTGTGTGAATCATCGAATTTGGCTTTCAGTTTATTCGGAATGGATTAGGAAAAATGGTTCTCAACTAAGAAGTTTTGAGTTGAAAAAGTTGACCAAGTTTGATTTTTTAGTATTTAACCTCAGTTTAGAGTTTTGATGGTTCCGTTAGGTCCGGATGGTGATTTTGGACTCAATCGAACACCCAGATTTTGTGTTTGGATATTTCTAGAAGGTTTCAGCACCAATTGGCGAAAGTTAGAAATTTGAAGGTTTGAAATGTTCATAAGTTTGACCAAGAGTTGACTTTGATGATATCGGGTTCGGATTGTGGATCGGGATTTGGAATAGCTTCATCATATCATTTTGGACTTGTGTACGAAATTGAAGTTTATTCCGAGTTGATTTGAATACGCTCTGCACAATTTTTGGAAGTTGAAAGATTCAATGTACATTAAGTTCGATTTGAGGTGCAATTCGTGGTTTTGATATTTTTATGCACGATTTGAGGCCTCAAGTAAGTCCGTGTTATATTATGGGACTTGTTGGTTTGTTCGGACAAGGTCTCGAGTGAGTTTCGGATAGGTTTGGATTGTGTTGCGCTCGTTTTTTATGTTTTGACGTCGTTTTTTCAAGCAGAAATGGTACGACATTAAGCAAATAAGCTCCAAATTCTTTTTTTGATTAAAGCATTAGATCCATATCGTAATTTCAGAACCATAGAAACTATAATCGTCAATTTTCGGCATGGTATGAAGGATTTATAGTCATTTTACTAAGAACTAGGTTGCGAGATTTTTTTCAGATTAATTACGAAATTGCCACTCAATTCGTATTTAAAAATCAGCACTTTCTTCAAATATTGAAACCAACATATCTCATTCGTTATAAGGTTAAATGGAGTGATTCAAAAGTCCAACTTGACTAAAACTTTACAGGGAACCTATTGGAGGCATCAAAAGTGAGTTTCGAGATTGTTTGGCACAAGAAACAAGGCAGAACATCTAGGCAGAAACATATAATATTGGGAGGGTTTGTTCATTTGGTCATATTTGGAGCTATGAAGCTCGGATTGAAGCAATTTCTGAGGTGAATTTTACCATATGAATTTGGATGAGCGTTCTCTACTCGGTTTTAATTATAATTCATGAATCTATCCTTATTTTTTGGCATTTAGTTGATGATTTCAAAAGAGAAGTTGGGGGGGGGGGGTTGTCTAAAGTTTCATAAAGTGAATTTTTGTGTTTTGAATATCGATTCGGAGTCGGATTTGAGTGAAACTAGTATGGTTGGACTCGTAATTGAATGGGTTGTCGGATATTGTGAGTTTTGTCGGATTCCGAGGTGCGGGTCCAGATTTGACTTTTTGGTTGATTTTGGGATTTTGATTAAAGATTCAACCTTTATCATTTCGAATCTTTTCCTTAGGCATTATTTGATGTACGAGTTTATTTTTTCTAGTTTTGAGCCGTTCGGAGGTCAGTACATGCGGGATGGCATTTTTAGAGTATTGTTTGGCTTGGTCGACATTGGATTCGGCTTGTTCAAGGTATGTAACACTTCTAACCTTGATGCTGAGGGTATGAACCCCTGAATATAAATGTTATGTGTTTGGTGTGAGGTGACGGGCGTGTGGGCGTGCACCGTGTGAATTATGACTCGGTTGTTTCTGTGGTAGTGTGTAGTTACTTATTCTTGTTTTTATCCATGAGATTTCTACGTGTTGGATTAATTGAGTTATGATCCATATTAGAAACCATGTTTAGGTTATATTCTTATTCTGTTGGGACCCACTGAGGTCAAATATGTTGTGGACTTATTTGCTTAAATTGCAGTTACATACTCAGTCATACTCATTTATTTGCATATCATATCGCAGTATCTGTTCCTATTTATTCATATATTATATCATCAGTTTTGGGCTAATTTTCATGACATTGTGAGCCAGAGAAACTGGAGAGATTAATGACTAAGAGAGGCCGAGGGCCTATTTGTGAGTGATATTTATGGGATCGGGCTGCACGCCGCAATAGGATTTATTGATTCATGCCATGATTGGGTTATTATAGCACTTGGGTTGGATCTGCCCCTCCGTAGTCTGCACACCCAAAGTGAGCGCAGGTACCTACTAAGTGCGAGTGCCGAGAGCGAGTGTCGAGTGATTGGGATGATTGAGTGACTGTGAGTATTGAGTGACTATGAGGATTGAGTGACTAGGAGGACTGAGTGACTAGGAGGACTGAGTGAATTGATACTCCAAGAGTATGCATATGGTGTTGTCACTTTGTTGCATCAAATTTGGCATGCATACTTGACATACAGTCTTAGAGATGCATTCCTCATGATGTACGCCATTGTGACATTCATGACTTCACATGCACATTGACATGTAGGCATAGAGATGTACTTTGCTCATGCCATCTGGTAATGAAAGACCTTATCTGTTGTTGAAAGTTTTTGAGAAAAATCACAGTCTTCAGATTTACTCATATTTTGGTTTATCCGGTGAGAGATTTGGGTTTACTGTTATACTTGAAAAGCATGCCTATTTTCCGGAACTGTAAACAAGTTGGGCATCACATCTTTGAGTTATTACTTGTACTGCTTTATTTACATTGTTACGAGTCGTTCCTGGGTGTTGGTGTTAGACTCTGACTGTTGTCCAAGATCGTCACTGCTTTCAACCTAAGGTTAGTTTTGTTTCTTTTTGAGTACATGGGGTCGATTGTTCTCATACTACACTTTTGCACCTTGCGTACAGATTTTGGATGTTGATGTTGCTGTAAATGGCGGGAGTTAGCATTGAAGATGTACATGTGTTCCGGTTATAGCTGCCTCTTGTTCATGGTAGTTGTAGATTTATAAAAGTGTGTCTATGTACATTTCGAACAGATGATGTATTTATTCCATACTAGATTTGTGAACTCTAAACCGTAGAAGCTCATGATTTGTACTACCAGTCCTTGGAGAGTTGTATAAAAATTCAGATATTTCATTTTTTACCCTTATCATTATCATTATATTGTGGATTATTGTTAATTGTCTTACCTAACGGTTAGGGGTTAGGTGTCATCACGACTAATTAGATTTTGGGTCGTGACATATATATATATATTACTATGTTGTTTTTAATATTACAAATTAAAATTAGACTTTAGTTCTGTAACGACCTAGTCAGTCGTTTTGAGAGTAATAGCCCCGATCCCCAATTTACTGCTTCCCCCATATCTTTTACTGCTTATGTGACTTGTCGGGAGGTTTTGTTTGTGGTTTCGGAGTGTTTTAGGATACTTAGTCCCTAAAACGGAACCTTAAGTTCTTGGATTTTGACCGTAATTGGAACTGTGTGAAGATGACTCCAAAATAGAGTTTCATCGTTTCCGTTAGCTTCGTTAGGTGATTTTAGACTTAGAAGTGTGTTCGAATTGTATTTTGAAGGTCTGTAGTTGAATTAGGCTTGAAATGGCTAAAGTTAAATTTTTGGGAAGTTTGACCGATAGTGGACTTTTTGATATCGGGGTCGGATTTCGATTCAGGAAGTTGGAGTAGGTCTGTAATGTAAATTATGACTTGTATGCAAAATTTGAGGTCAATCGAACGTGGTTTGGTAGGTTTCGGCATCGGTTGTAGAAGTTTGAAGTTTCAAAGCTCATTATGTTTGAATTGGAGGGTGATTTGTGTTTTAGCGTTATTTGATATGATTTGAGGGCTCGACTAAGTTTGTATGGTGTTTTAGGAATTGTTGGTATGTTTGGTTGAGGTCTCGGGGCCTCAGGTGTGTTTCGAATGCTTAACAGATTGAAATTGGACTTATGCAAATTGTTGAAGTTTTTCTGAAGTTTCGCACCTGCTGAGGGGAGATTGCAGGTGCGGGATCGCACGTGTGTAAGACCAAGCGCAAATTCAGATTTGGATGCGTGGTCAGGGTTCGCAGGTGCGAGGGTATATTCCGCATCTGCATTGCCTGCAAATGCGCCTAAGGACCGCAGGCGCAGAGGAGGATCGCAAAAGTGGACAGTGTTCCGCAGCCGTGCACACGCAGGTGCGGCCCTTTCATCACAGATGTGGACCCAGCCCTCTTAAGTCATTTCCGCACCTGCGAGAGAAATTCCATAGGTGAGGCGTCACAGGAGCGACTGGAGGCCTGCAGATGCAAAATCGCTGGGCAGAAAAGGGCCAAGTTCGAGGGTTTTATCCCATTTTCAATTTGGGACTTTGAGATCTCAGATTAAGGCGATAATTCAAGGATTTTTCAGAGAGAAATTTGGGGTGATGATTCTTAACTCTTTTATGGTATCTATGGTTGATTTCATCATTTAAGTAAAGAATTTGGGTGAGAAATTTGGGGGGAAAGGTTGGAAGTTCTTCAACTAAGTTTTTGAGTTTTGATTGGAATTTTGATATCGGATTTGTATAATTTTGGTACGAGTGAACTCGTGAGTGAATGAGTGTTCATATTTTGTGACTTTTACCCGATTCCTAGACATGGGGCCGGGGAGGCTTTTTAGGGCGATTTTTGAATATCTTGTTAAAGTTTTGATTTCATTAAATTAGTTTAGTCTATTATAGTTGTATTTATGATATATAATTGTGTTTGGCTAGATTTGGGCCATTCGGATCCGGATAATCGAGGAAAAGGCATTCTTACGGATTGATTTGAACTTGGTTCAAGGTAAGTGGCTTGCCTAACCTTGTATGGGGGAAATCCCCTTATGATTTGGTATTGTGTGATATGTGAGCGCCGTGTACGTGAGGTGACGAGTACGTACACGGGCTATTTACAGTAAAACTCGATTTTTACTGAGTATCGACATGTTTTCATTTTAATTGATTTATACCATTTTACTGAGCAGTAACTTGTTCTCATCCTAATTAGGTTATACCAACATCTGTAGTTATTCTGTTTAGTCTAATATCGCATGTCTACGTGCTTTAACTGCTTATTTGAACTCTGTGCAGCATGCCTAGTTAATTCTTGCTTTTTCTTGTTTCTTTATCAGTCTTAACTGTAAAATTCTTGCTGTTAAATTGTTGTATTTATCAGTTTGGGTTGTGTGTTTACTTTAAGACTATGAGGCGGTTCCCGAAAGTTCTCCTTGCACATTTACTTTTGAGACTACGAGGCAGTTCCTCGGGAGTTCTCCCTGCACATTTACTTTAGAGATTACGAGGTGGTACCTCGGGAGTCCTCCCTGCACATTTAATTTTGAGACTACGAGGCAGTGCCTCGGGAGTTCTCCCTGTATATTTACTTTGAGACTATGAGGCAGTACCTCGGGAGTTCTCACTGCATATTTACTTTGGAACCTATGAGACGCTATCTCGGGAGATCCCCTGTTGTTCATCCCTGTGTTTTGTACTGCTATTTTGCTGTGTTTTCCTTTTTGTTAAATTCCAGTCTCTTATTATACTATTATATTCTCCTGCTTTATTTATTATATTCCAGTGTGTCTGACCTGACCTCGTTACTACTCGACCGAGGTTAGGCTTGGCACTTACTGGGTACCATTGTGGTGTACTCATGTTACTTTTATGCACATATTTTATGTGCAGATTCAGGTGCTCGTTATCAGCCACATTATTAGTGAGCAGAGACAGTTTGGAGACTTCAAGGTATATCTGCCGAGTTCCCAAACCTTGGAGTCCCCCTCTATTCTCCCCTATGTCAAATACCTTATGTATTTCTTTTAATTAGACTCTAGTATATAAAGATACTATTTTCCTCTGTAGCTTGTGATTTACGATATTCCGAATTTTGGGAAGACTGTGTATTTCTAGAGTATTGATTATTGTACATGCCGAGCGGCATTGTTACCAGTTTATTTAGTTATCTATTGTAGTTAGTTGTTGAGTTTTACATTCAATTTTGTTATTTTCACAATTTGTTAAGCGTACCTAGTCGTAGAGACTAGGTGCCGTCATAACATTTACGAAGGGGTTTTTTGGGTCGTGACAAGCTCTATATTAAAATTCAAATTTAAAAAGAGTAACTAATTATTAATAATAAATAATGCATTATTATTATTTTTTTTAAATTTAAATTAAAAAAAACTAATTATTATCTAACTTAACTAACTTTGTCCTGGAATTGTCAGGTGGCTTTCTATTATGTTGACACTTGGCTTACTATGGTGCATTTACCTCTCCCGTTATATATAGATTTTTACTATGTTGCTTGTAATTATTTCTAATTCAAATTGGACTTTAGTTATATATTTATATTCAATTCAAAAAAGAGTAACTAATAATTAATGATAAATAATTCATAATTTATTTTAAAAAAAATTAAATTGAAAAAAACTAATTTTCACCTAATGTAACTAACTTTGTCCTAAAATTTGCAAGTGGCGTATTATTATATTGTCACCTGGCTNGGGTGACACTTGATCATGGCATAGGCATCAAGGCATGAGGCAGTGATGCCAAGGCAAAGCAAAAACGATGAGGCAAAGGCAAGCTCAAGTGCAACGGAAAGGCAATGTGCGGGCAGATTTGGCTTAGCATCGAGTTGCGGCAAAACGGGCCAAGTTCGTGGGCAACAGCATGGCCAATTGTGGCTACAATGCAGCTGGATACAATGGAATTGAAGCTTGGCTAAGGCCAAGGCACGAAAATGGGGAAGCAAGCTCGAATGGACCAAGTCAACGGCGGTTACCGGCACATGCGGTGCACATGGGCAGCAGTTGGGAAGTTGCTGAAATGGGGGCAGCAACCTTGCACGTTTTTTGGGCCATGATGCCACTATTCTTTAGCATGATTTACATGATCCTAGTAGTTGGGGAGTTGTCAACTACACTAGGCTAAAGTAGTGGGCTAGTGGGCAAGTGTATTGGCCTAAATGTGTGGAAAGTGGGCTGTCCCATGATGCTATAAATGGGCAGTCTTGCTTACACTTTGAGTAAGAGAAGAGAGAGTGAAAAAAACGTGTAAAGAGTTACACATTGAGTTAGGAAAGAGTCCTAAGACTTGTTTTCAAGAGTGAAAACATTTAAGGCTAAGAGTAGTCTTTGTGAGGGTCAAGAGTGATCTTCGTTTGTACACAGATGTACTTTGAGTTGAGTTTCTTTGTATGCTCGAGTTAAATACAAAGTTGGGAAAGATTTTTCCTGTATATTTTGCCTTGTGTTCTACTCTAAATTCTGTTTCCTTTACTTATTTTCGTGTGCCTAAAATCAGTGTCTAACTTACTACGTTGAAGCTGTCTAAAATAAACTAAGTCCAAAGTTGTTGGAATTTTGGCCGAGTGTTGGAGCAGGCTGAAGTCAAGTGTTAGACTTGGCTGCCGCACGGGCTGTTTTTGGGGAGACTAAAAACGATCCTGTGACACTTACCATGATGTCTTTGCCTCTCCTATTATATATAGATAGAAAATTATTTTTGATAAATTCCGATATTTATTAGTTTCGAAGGAACCGTTACTGGAGAGTCCAAAAGTCATTATTAAAATCCACAACTGTTACTCAAGAGTCCCAAAATATATTCAGATTTTACGTTTACTTCTTTATCCTCCAATTTCTTCACTCATTTGTTATCTCTTCCTCTTTTGATATGATATTAAAGTATTTCCACTTCAGCAGCCTTCATCGATTGTAATATCTTGTTGGTATAATTCACAAATATGGACTTTCATAGAAGTTCTACTCCTATGGGTAACGAAAAATATTCGAAATATGGACTTTCATAGAATAATGAAAAAGAAAGCTACTATGACTCTCAAAGGCTGCATGTCATTTCCAATTCCTGCGGATCTTCCTAACTTCTGCACCCGACATGTGACTGTCTTCTGGATTTGAAATTGTTAGAAAATAATAAAGGCAGTTTGTAACTGTAAGAAATCAGAAAATGTTTCTGTATTCAATCTTATAGGTAATAAAGGAAAATATTTGAAAGACAATTTAATATACAGAGTGTCTAAGTGGTGACCTCTGCATACTAGATTGGATATTATAATTTAATTGTTCGTTGTTCTCATCTTACTGAGGTAGATCATTGATAATGGATCATCAATTCTATGACTAATAGAGGAAAACTTGCAGTTATTTGCTAACTGATGAAGAAAATTGAACATGGAGAGTGTCACTTATTGGTCATTGGCGGTATTAGACAGATATTTTTTCTAATAAGACCTTGTGTAACTTTTATTGCGCTTTAGATGACGAATATTTACAAGCAAGGCATATGATTACTGACAAAGTTAGATGCATAAATTTGAAGGAAACATATTAAACTTTTTTCCCGAATAGTAGAACATTTTATTGGTAAACACGTATGTGAAACTCAGATTTGTATGATTATCTAACCAGATTTTTCTTTGTCTAAGATAATGATCATTGAAAGTTAGTTATTACCTGGAAGTACTTATGTTTACCCTAAAAATGGATAACAATTGAATTTATATGTGGTTTTAAGGACACGTGATTTCGCTTGGCACAAATTGAAAAAATCTGTAAATTGAAATTAAAATTGATTGTAAGAAAGATAAAGCAAACCAAATAAGACGTGCAAGTTTGGCTCTTGAGACAGATCGTCCTCAAACCAAGTGAATGAGCAAAGTGAGATATGAATAAAATAACAGAGTATTGAGAGCTTAAAGAATAAAATATTACTTTTAGTCGCGTGAATCTGATGTCATTACAAATGATTAGATCCCCTTTGTATAGTAGAGGAGTCCTACTTATGGTATAATTCTAAATACAGTAAGAAATCCCATGATTGGCTAATTAACCGGCCTCATCTTGATATGTGCCAAGATTTGTGTTATGATCCTTGCCTGATCACAGATATTTCGGCTTACCGTTATTTGACTAAGTAAACCTCCTTTGATCCCGCTCGATCTTCGTTCCGCTTGATCTCGATCTCGGCTGACCTCGTCCCTGACTGGTCTCTGAATTAAGGGTTCAACAATCTAACTTGTACTGAGGCTCGATATAAAATGGGGCCGAATTGTGGCCTATCGTGTTCCAACCCCGATTAGTCATAAGAATGCCAGGTCCATGTGATCGTATACAGATAGTCCCCTCGTTTTTCAGAAATAAGATGATGAGAAACGACATGAATTCCCGAACTTCATCTCTACGAGTGATGACGTCAAAATGTTGAAATGTCCCGTCGGTCTAGTTACCAAGGCATTAAATGTATGTCAGGTGGTGGTCAGCCACTACTGGTTCTGAACCGTCGTCTTCAACCTACAAGAACTTCAACCTTCTCTCATTCAAACTTTTACAACCAACGCCGTCTCTACTTTTTTTTCAAAGAATCCTTACTTCATAATTTTCATATCCAAATCCGTTGGACTCTAATCGAAACTTTCTCTCTTATTTGCTTTTCATAAATGGCCAAAAATCCTAAAACCGTACCGCAAAAAGAAGTTGCTTCTACATCGCGTCCCGCCAGTGATGCGGCCACGGCAAAGCCTCAACCTGAGGAATTCGTTCCGACCGGGTGCCCAACAATCAGCGACTTTAAGATAGAGAAGACCCCCTCGGTTCCGGGACGGTGCGAGCTGATGTCGAGATATATGTGCACCATCACCGAGGACATCCTCGATAAGGTCAAGGAGGAGTGCAACTGGGAAAATAAAGATGTGGTCGTTCCCTATCCTGAGGAATTGATCACCACCTATGTAGAGGGGTATCTAAGTGTTTACATTACCCCTTTATGTTTAGTCCTTTGGATCCCATAATCGTAGCCTTCTGCAAAAGATACAACGTCACCCTGGGCCAAATCCACCCCTCATTCTGGAGGATAGTCGTTCTTATCCGTTTTTTCACGAGCAAGATCGAGGGATGTTCTTTCACCCTCAATCACCTCATGCGCCTCTACAGACCCTCACTCTATCGAGGTGGGATGATTAAGCTTGCCCGTCGGGACAGCAGAGCCCCGTTCTCCAGTATCGACAAGTCCTATGATTGAGGCTGGATGGACAAATTCGTCCGAATAAGGACATCGGACCTGGTCCCTGCCGAAGACATACCATTTTCAATGAGGTGGAACATGAATCGTAAGTGCCTTTCCCTTGAATGCTTCCTTTGTTGTTTTCATTTCCTTCCATCTTTCCTCATTTCTATTTTAGTGTTGCAGCTGTGGCCCATATGCCAGATCCAGTTCCGGAATTGAAGCGATGGGTTGAAGGCCCGGTATCTCAGAGACCTTACTCCAAGCGTGCTTGGATGGAGCTATCAAAGGGTCGATGGGAGGCCCGCAACCATATCAAATTTCTGTTTTAAATTGTTTGATGTTGCAGTCTTTTCTCAAACTAACCTATCTCCCTTTCTTTTGCAAGTCGTGTAATGACCCGGTCAGTCATTTTGAGAGTTATATTCCCTACCCCCTATTTACTGCTTCCCCCGTATCTCTTTCTGCTTATGTGACTTGCCGGGAGGTGTTGGTTGTGGTTTCAGAGTGTTTTGGGACACTTAATCCCTAAAACGGAAGCTTAAGTCTTAGGATTTTGGCCATAGTCGGAACTGTGTGAAGACGACTCCAGAATGGAGTTTTGTCAGTTTTGTTAGCTCCATTGGGTGATTTTGTACTTAGTGGCGTGTCCGGATTATGTTTTGGTGGTCTGTAGCTTATTTAGGCTTGAAATGGCGAAAGTTAAATTTTTGGAGATTTTGGCCGCAAGTGGAATTTTTGATATCGGGGTAGGATTATGATTCCAGAAGTTGGAGTAGGTCCGTAATGATGGATATGAATTGTGTGTAAAATTTGGGGTCAATCAGACGTTGTTTGATAGGTTTCGGCATCGATTGTAGAAATTTAAAGTATCAAGTTCATTAACTTTGAATGGGAGGGTGATTCGTGTTTTAGTGTTGTTTGATATGATTCTAGGGTTCGACTAAGTTCAGATGATGTTTTAGGACTTTTTGGTATGTTTGGTTGAGGTTCGGGGGGCCTCGGGTTAATTTCGGGTGGCTAACGGATCATTTGGCATTGTGTTGGAATGGCTGAAGCCTTGCTGCACCTGGTGTAATCGCACCTGCGCACTTTTGGTCGCAAAAGCGGCCATTGAGACGCAGAAGCAATTATGGACTTGCCCAATTGGGACCATGGGTGCGGCCATAGTTCCACAGAAGCGGACTCGTAGGAGCGGTAAAGGAGCACAGAAGCGGCCCTTGTTTGCAAAAGCGAACTTTGAGGACTTAAGTGAAGTCCGCACCTGCGAGGGCGCAAAAGCGAGATCCCTGGGCAGAAAAAAGGGAATTTCGAGGTTTAATCTCATTTACACTTTGGGACTCTAAGAGCTCAGTGTGAGGCGATCTTCGAGGTTTCTTCAGAGAGATTGTTGGGGTAAGTGATTCTAACCCGGATTGGACTATATTTCGTGAATCTGTTGCTATTTTCATCATCTAATTAGGGATTTGAGTTGGAAATTTTGGGGAAAATGCTAGAAACATCCTAGACTAAAATTGTGAGTTTCTAAAGGTGATTAGAGGTCGGATTCGAGTAATTCTTGTATGGTTGGACTCGTGAGTGAATTAGTGTTCATATTTTGTGACCTTTACCCGATTTCGAGACATGGGCCCGGAGAGGCTTTTGGGTCGATTTCCTTATTTCATGTTTTAGCTTAGATTTCATTAATTAGATTAGTTTCTTATAGATATATTTATGGTATGTAATTGATTTTGGATAGATTTGGGCCATTCGGAGCCGAATATTCGTGGGAAAAGCATTGCTACCGATTGATTGAGCTTGGTTCGAGGTAAGTGGCTTTCCTAAACTTGTGTGGGGAAAATCCTCTTAGGATTTGGTGTTGTTATGATATGTGAGCGCCGTGTACGCGAGGTGAAGAGTGCGTACACAGGTTATTTGTTGAAAAACCTGATTTTTATTGATTAATAACATTTTTCATCTTAATTGAGTATACTAGCATGTGTAATTATTCTGTTAGCCTAGAATAGTATGTCTACGTGTCTTAATTTCTAATCTGAACTCTTTGCAGCATGCTTAGTGGATTCCTGCTTCTTTTCTTAACTAGTACTTAGTCCAAACTGTAGGTTTTCTTGCTGTAAATGTTATCTTAATTTTGTTTGAGCTGCATGTTTACTTTTGGGACTACGGTACGGTATCCCAGGAGATCCCCCTGCACATTTACTTTTGAGACTACGAGGCGGTACATTGGGAGTTCTCCCTGCACATTTACTTTTGAGACTACGAGGCGGTACCCCAGGAGTTCTCCCTGCATATTTATTTTGGGACTACGAGATGGTATCTTAGTAGTTTCCCTCTATTTAACCTGTGTGTTGTATTATTACTTGCTCCATTTCCTTTCGTTTAATTCTAGTTTAATATTATATAGTATATCTCCTGCCTTATTTATTATTTACCAGTGGGCCTGACCTGACCTCGTCACTACTTGACCGATGTTAGGCTTGGCACTTACTGGGTACTATTGTGGTGTACTCATGTTACTCTTCTGCACATGTTTTTGTGTGCAGATCCAGGTACATCATTCTAGCCTCGCTATTAGTTGTGCACATGCTGTTGTTACGGGGACTTCAAAATACATATGTCGCATCCGCAGACCGAGGAGTCCACCTCTATCTCTTTGTGTAGTTCTTCCTCTTCTACTTCTAAATACTGATGTATAGAACCGTTAGTAAATTCTTAGAAGCTTGTGACTTATGATGTTCTGGGTCTTGGGAAAATTCTATATGTATTTTACGAGAGTTATTATTGTATACGCCGAGCGGCATTTCTATCAATTATTTCATTATTGTTGTTGTTAGTGGTCTAGATTTATGTTTTCATTTTCGTTGTTATTCCGCAAATATTAGGCTTACCTAGTCGCTGAGACTAGGTGTCGTTGGGACCTTTCACGGAGGGAAGATTGGGTCATAACAAGTTGGTATCCGAGCTCTAGGTTCATAGGTGTCATGAGTCACAAGCCGGTTTATTAGAGTCTCGCAGATTGGTACAGAGATGTCTGTATTTATCTTCGGGAGGCTGTGGAACTATTAGTAATAACAATACTTCTTTGATTCCTTATCGTGCGAAATTTTTTGATATCAAAATACTTAACTTCTGTATTCTATTGTTTCACACAGATGGTGAGGATCCGTGCCGGAGGATCTGATGACCAGGCACCCGCACCCCCTGCTAGAGCCGCAAGAGGCTGGGGCCAGGGTAGAGACCGAGGATGACCACACGATGTAGCCAGAGAACCCGCGTGATCTACGATAGAGGAGCCCCCAGTAGCTTTAGCTGGAGGGTAGGCACCCGAGCCTATTGCTGCACCAGCCCTCCAGGAGACTCTAGCCCAGTTCATGATCATGTCCAGCACCTTAGCTCTGGATGGATTGATCCCACTTGCTCCTACCACATCTTAGGTCGTGGGAGGGGCACAGACTCCCGCAGCTCGTACCCCTGAGTAGCGGGTCCATGTCGACCAGGCCCAGGAGTTTATACCTATGCAGCCGGTAGCTTTGGTCCAACACGAGATTAGGACAGCAGCTTCTGAGGCGGAGCAACTCAGACTTGAGAGTACAAGAAGTACCACCCACCTAGCTTCAGCGGATTGGCGACAGATGACGCCCATGGTTTTCTAGAGGAGTGTCACTGTGTTCTCCGCACTACGGGCATAGTAGAGATGTGTGGGGTTTCTTTTACCACATTCCAGCTTAGGGGAGTAGCCTATCAGTAGTGGCGTGCTTATGAGTTGAGTATCTCGGCTGAGGCAGCTTCACTTACGTGGACTAAGTTCTCGAGCATGTTTTTGAGAGAGTTTGTCCCTCAGAGCCTCAGAGACTCATGGCGCACAGAGTTTGAGCAGCTGCGCCGGGGTGCTATGACTGTGTCAGAGTATGCAGTATGCTTCAGTGATTTGGACCGACATGCACCAGCCTTGGTGGCCACAGTTCTAGAGAGGGTTCGTTGGTTTATTGAGGGACTCTACCCCAGTATCCGAATAAGTATGGCGAGAGAGTTGGAGATGGATATTTCTTATCAGCAGGTTGTGAGTATTGCTAGGAGATTGGAGGGCATGCTTACTCGGGATAGAGAGGAGAGGGAGGCCAAGAGGTCTCGAGATTCTGGCACTTCAAGTGGTACTCGTGCCCCAAATGCAGTACACCATGGTAGGGGTTATGTGAGTCGCCCCGTTCATTCAGCTCTTCCAGCCGCCAGTGGTGTTCCAGCCCCTTCTAGTCCCCAGGAGGCTTATTATGCACCGCCAGTATCTAGTGTGCGTCCTGCTCGGGGTGCTTTTAGCGGCCAGTCCAGCAGACATGGCCCGAGTCAGTCACAATAACCACGCCCTCCGACAGCTTGTTTTGAGTGTGGAGACACTCGCCATATGGTGAGGGAGTGCCCCAGAATTAGGAGGGGTGCACCTCCACAGACTTCTCACCCACCGCGTGCTCCACCGGGTCCTCAGGCTATTATTCTAACACCAGCTACCGCCCCACCTGCTCAGCCAGCTCGAGGTGGAGGTCGGGGAGGCCGAGATTGCCCTAAAGGGGGATGCCATGCCAGATATTATGCTCTTCCGGCTCGTACAGAGGAAGTTGCTTCCGACTCTGTCATTACAGGTATTGTTCTGCTATGTCATATAGATGCGTCGGTATTATTTTATCCATGCTCTACATATTCCTATGTGTCCTCTTATTTTGCCCTATATATGGGCGTATCTCGGGATTCTTTGAGTTCTCATGTTTATGTGTCTACTCCTATAGGAGATTCTCTTATTGTGGACCATGTGTATCAGTTGTGTTTGATTTCTCTTAGTGGTTTTGAGACCAGAGCCGATTTATTATTGCTCGGTATGGTAGACTTTGATGTTATCTTGGGCATCGACTGGTTGTTGCCCGATTAAGCTATTCTTGATTTTCACGCTAAGACTGTAACGTTGGCTATACCAGGTCTACCGCAATTAGAGTGGAGGGGTACCTTAGAGTATACTCCCAGCAAAGTTATTTCATTTGTTAAAGCTCAAAGAATGGTTGAGAAGGGGTGTGATGCGTATCTAGCTTATGTGAGAGATGTCAGTATTGAAAACCCTATAGTTGAGTTAGTTCCTATAGTGACGATCTTTCCAGATGTATTTCCAGCTGATCTTCCGGGCATACCCCCCGACAGAGATATTGATTTTGGCATTGATTTATTGTCGGGCACTCAACCCATCTCTATTCCTCCATATCGTATGGCTCCTCTTGAGTTGAAAGAATTGAAGGATCAGTTACATGAGTTGCTTGATAAGGGCTTCATTCGGTATAGTGTGTCACCTTAGGGTGCTCCGGTCTTATTTGTGAAGAAAAAGGATGGATCTATGCGTATGTGCATTGATTGTCTCCAGTTGAACAAAGTTACAGTGACGAACAGGTATCCATTGCCTCATATTGATGACTTATTTGATCAGTTACATGGTGCCACAGTGTTTTCCAAGATTGAATTACATTCATGCTATCATCAGTTGAAGATTCGGGAGCTAGATATCCCAAAGACTGCTTTCAGGACTCAGTATGGTCACATGAGTTTCTTGTGATGTATTTTGGGCTGACCAATACCCCAACAACTTTTATGCACTGGATGCACAGTGTGTTCCGGCCCTATCTTGACTCCTTCATCATTGTGTTTATTGACTACATTCTGGTGTACTCCCGAACTCAGGAGGATCATGAGCAGCAGCTGAGGACTGTGCTTCAGACCTTGAGAGAAAAGAAGTTATATGCAAATTTTTCAAAGTGTGAGTTTTGGCTAGACTCAGTGGCATTCTTGGGTCATGTAGTATCGAGTGATGGGATCAAGGTGGATCCGAATAAGGTGGAAGCAGTGCAGAGTTGTCCTAGACCGTCATCAGCTACGAAGATCCGGAGTTTCTTGGTTTGGCAGAGTATTACCATCATTTTGTAGAGGGATTCTTATCTATTGCAGCACCTATGACCAGGCTGACCCAGAAGGGTGCTCCGTTCAGGTGGACAGAGGAGTGTGAGGAGAGCTTTCCGAAGCTCAAGACAGCTTTGACTACGGCCCCAATATTGGTAGTGCCTACAGGTTCGGGGACTTATACTGTATATTATGATGCGTCATGGATTGGTCTCGACGCGGTGTTGATGCAGGATGGTAGGGTAATTACCTATGCGTCCAAACAACTGAAGGTGCATGAAAAGAACTATCATATCCATGACCTTGAGTTAGCAGCTATTCTTCATGCCTTGAAGATTTGGCGGCACTATTTGTATAGTGTCCTTTGTGAGATTTACACTGATCATCTAAGTTTGCAGCATATGTTCAAGCAAAAGGATCTTAACTTGAGTCAGCAGAGGTGGTTGGAGCTGCTTAAGGACTATGATATCACCATTTTGTACCCTCCGGGGAAGGCCAATGTGGTGGCTGATGCTTTCAGTCACCGGTCAGTGAGTTTGGGGAGGTTAGCATATCTACCAGCAGCAGAGAGGCCATTGGCGTTGGATGTTCAGGCCTTAGCCAGCCAGTTTGTGAGATTAGATATTTCCGATCCTAGTCGAGTATTGGCTTGTGTGGTCTCTTTATGATTGTATCAAGGTTAGTATGATGACCCTCATCTGCTTGTCCTTAAGGACACGGTCCAATATGGTGATGCTAAGTAGTTCACTATTGGGGATGATTCTCCAGGAGAATCACAGTTTGGGGTACTCCATTCATTCTGATGTCACGAAGATGTATCAGGTCTTGAGGCAGCATTACTGGTGGAGGAGGATGAAGAAGGATATAGTGGAGTATGTGGCTCGGTGTCTAAATTTCCACCAGGTGAAGTATGAGCATCGGCGGCTAGGTAGGTTACTTTAGAAGTTAGAGATTCCGGAGTGGAAACGGGATCGGATCACTACGGATTTTGTTGCTGGACTCCCACAGACTCAGCGAAGGTTTGATGCAGTTTGGGTGATTGTGGATAGGCTGACCAAGTTAGCTCATTTCCTTCCTGTGATGACTACCTATTCTTCTGAGCAGCTGGCTTGAATTTATATTCGCGAATTCGTCAGGCTTCATGGAATATCGATATCTATCATCTCTAACTGGGGTACGCAGTTTACATCACAGTTCTGGATGGCCGTACAACATGAGTTGGGTACTCGAGTAGAGCTGAGCACAGTATTTCACCCTCAGACGGATGGACGGTCCGAGCACAATATTTAGATATTCGAGGATATGCTCTGTGCGTGTGTGATGGAGTTTGGAGGTTCGAGGGATTAGTTCTTGCCACTTGTGGAGTTTGCCTACAACAACAGTTACCAGTCGAGCATCCAGATGGCATCATATGAGGCTCTGTATGGTAGGCGAAGCCGATCTCCAGTGCGTTGGTTCGAGCCGGGCGAGGCTAGATTATTGGGTATAGACTTAGTTCAGGATGCCCTAGATAAGGTGAATGTGATTCAGAATCGACTTCGCATAGCCCAGTCCAGACAGAAGAGTTATACGGTCCAGAAGGTTCGCGATGTTGCATTCATGGTAGGAGAGTGGGTCTTGCATTCATGGTAGGAGAGCCCAAGGTTCATTGGTCCCTTTGAGGTGTTGCGGCGAGTTGGGGAGGTTGCTTATGAGATTGCCTTACCTCCCAGTCTAGCAAGAGTTCATCCGGTATTCCATGTTTATATGTTCCTGAAGTATCACGGTGATCCGTCTCATGTGTTGGATCTCAGCTCAGTCCAGTTGGACAAGGATCTATCTTATGTTGAGGAGCCAGTGGCTATTTTAGACAGTCAGGTTCGAAAGCTGAGGTCAAAGAACATTGCTACCATGAATATTCAGTAGAGGGGTCATTCAGTCGAGG
Organism: Nicotiana paniculata; assembly: GCA_005239505.1. Lineage (NCBI taxonomy): Eukaryota > Viridiplantae > Streptophyta > Magnoliopsida > Solanales > Solanaceae > Nicotiana > Nicotiana paniculata. The sequence goes on along the minus strand of ML347003.1, from coordinate 2,414 downwards.
ATGCGACTTGGGAGACCGAGCATGATATGCGTAACCGTTATCCTCATCTTTTCACCACCTCAGGTATGTCTCTATACTCGTTCAATGACAAACGATTGTTATAAGAGAGGGAGGATGTAACAACACGGCCGGTCGTTTTGAAAGTTATAGCCTTGATCCCCTGTTTACTTCTTCCCCCATATCTCTTTCTGCTTATGTGACTTGCCGGGAGGTGTTGGTTATGGTTTCGGAGTGTTTTGGGACACTTAGTCCCTAAAACAGAAGCTTAAATCTTAGGATTTTGATCGTAGTTGGAATTGTGTGAAGACAACTATGGAATGGAGTTTTGTCGGTTTCGTTAGCTCCATTGGGTGATTTTGGACTTAGGGGCGTGTCCGGATTGTGTTTTGGAGGTGTGTAGCTTATTTAGGCTTGAAATGGCGAAAGTTGAATTTTCAGAGATTTTGGCCGGAAGTGGACTTTTCGATTATCGGGGCCGGATTCTGATTCCGGAAGTTGGAGTAGGTGCGTAATGATGAATATGACTTGTGTGCAAAATTTGGGGTCAATCGGACGTGGTTTGATAGGTTTCGGCATTAGCCATAGAAATTTGAAGTTTCAAGTTCATTAAGTTTGAATCGGAGGGTGATTCGTGTTTTTAGCGTTCGTTGATGTGATTCAAGGGATCAACTAAGTTCGGATGATATTTTAGGACTTGTTGGTATGTTTGGTTGAGGTTCCGGGGCTCTCGGGTTGATTTCGGGTGGCTAACGGATCATTTGGCATTGTGTTGGAATGGCTGAAGCCTTGCTGCACTTGGTGTTTATCGCACCTGCGCACTTTGGGCCGCATGTGGGGCACCGCAAAAGCGGTTGTTGATACCCAATTTTTACCAAAATATTTTTTAATTGCATATATGTCTTCAAAATCATGCATTAGCACCAATTAGTATTTTTCCATAATTTTTTACATTTTTATTAATTTGCTCAGTATTTTATTTGTAATAAATAATTATAAAATTGCATAACAAATGATTTCAAAAAAAAATTGTCTTGATTTAATATTACTATTATGGTCCTATTGAGTCCAAATCATTCCATAAATAGCCAAATTGGCACATTTTTTGCTATAATTGCAATAACTTTGCAATTATAGCCCATGCATATAATTTTCGTGTTATTTTTACCGGAAATTAGTCCATTGCTTTTTTAAATACTAAATAATTACTTTTAAAAAATTTCCATGCATAAAATCACTTTTGTAATTAGTTAATTATTTTACAAATTAATTTTTATTCAATTACTTTGGGTATTTAACAAATAATGTTGTTTAATTTCAATTTCAGCCTAATTAATTAAGCCCAAACACCCTTATAAACCAGTCCAATAACCCAGGCCCAAACCCTTACCTAATTCGACCCAACACCCTAACAAATCCTGGTCGTTGATCATTTTTTATCAACGGTCCAGATCACTCCTTTCCTTAATTAAACCTAAAGACTACCCTCCCAAACCCCTCATTTCCATCTTCTCACTCCGCCGTCACCCCTTCCCCTTCTCTCTCAAACACTCTCTAGCAAAACCCTAATTTTCCTCGTCGTCACTGGCTTACACTGCTATTCCATGGTGTTTCTTCATCACTTCAGGCCTCTACCAGCCTCGTATTTGCTATGGTTTATCCATTTCTTAGATCCTTGAGAGGATCCCAAGGGACCTAGGCGGCTCTGGTTTGTTCCTTTTGATTTCTCGCCTGTTTCAGGTTGTTTGCTCGACCTTGAGTAAGAATTTCTCTTATTTTTGTTACGAATATATGATTTTCCAAGCCTATATTCTCATCTCTACTATTCTTTCTAAAACCCTAATTTTTATCTCCGATTTTCTCAAATCTGAGACGGATTGAACATATTTCACATATTTTCCTTGAAAGTTTTCTGGTTTTCAACTGTTTTCCCGTTTTTCCTAAACTAGGGTTTGCTATAAGTCATCTTCTCAAAGTGTTTCTATTTTTTAATGCTTAATCAATTATTCTTAAGTGTTCTTGATTGATTTATGCTAAGGTGGCCTAAACCCTAGTCGATTTATGTGAAAACCCTAATTTTCTGATGTTTTGCTTCCATTCTGAGTTTTTCCGTGTTACCCGTTGCATTGTTTCGTTCTGTATTTTGACTTACACGGTTTTCCCTTAGTCTAATTCAGTGCCTTGTGATTTTTACCCTAGATCATCTCTATTAGGGTTTCTAAGTTAATTTCAGCTAATTTCTATGTGTTTATGAAGTTTTATTTAGCCTATTATTTTATTTGTGGAAGTTGATATTTTCCTCCCCATAATTCAGCATTACTTTGAAATTTTGATTGACTGATTCGCTCAGTGCGTAATTCCTGATTATTTCCTTGTTTATGACCTTAATTAGTCTTCTTGCCTTATTTAATCGCCTG